>LQNS02276481.1:9397862-9414151 GCA_001587735.2 Parhyale hawaiensis | reverse complement strand
CACAGCAGCTGAACATGGTTGTCGCGGTCCTCTCTCCTACATACGCGGCTCCAGAGCCGGCCTCCGATGTCCCCGCAACCAACCGCTCGCGCTGTGGCAGCTCCTGCAACGCTCCCTCGCCACCAGACGCCTCTACGCCAAGCTCCATCCCCTGGCCACCACTAACATTTTCGACATGTCGGTTACGTCCCTCAGCGGTGCTGATGCCCCAACTCCTCCTCCAGTAACTCTCTGGCAAGACACTCCCGTGTACGATCCTGAAACGGGCCTACTAAGCGGCTCTGAGCAGCAGCCTTCGGCCGCCGTAGCTCCGTCGGAATGGTCCCGGCCCGTCCAGTCGAGGTCGAACGCCACTACCAGTCATGCTCGCCAGCCATATTCTAGTCACTACTTCGTCCAACTGCAAAGAAACAGACAGATTCTTCGGGCTATATTAGCCCTGGATCTGGAGGAAAGTCTTAGTAGGGAAGGGGAATTGCAAACTCTGAGACCACCGTCCACTTTTCACGATCCTGCACTTTATGGGGGACTGGATATGCCCGAAAACAATCGTCGTCGTGGCATGCTTGCGGTAGACTATCATAACCATGGAAACGCTTCCAGTAGCATTGATTTCAACTCTAATGTTATACCTGATGATGATCTAGCGAGGGCGGCAGAACACGCTCCTTTGTCTCGAGGTCGAGTCTACCAGCGTCCCAGTCATCGCAACCGCCAGTCGTACCACAGACGGCGCGGTCCAAATCACAGACTTGAGTCGCGGACCTGGTCTGCTCACATTGTTCTTACCACCGAAATGCCGAGACCAACATTAGCAGCTTTGCCTCTTCCTTCACCAGCCAACGTCCAAGGTTGAGGGCCTTCTGTTGCGATCAACGGTTACAATTGTCTGATGGGAATGTGGATACTTGACCTCGTGTTCTCAAGGTGAGTTATGATTTGCCGGATAATGCCTTATATTTAGTACGCTCGACGAGCGTATGTAAGTAATTCTACAACTTACGATCATGTTAAAGAAAAAAGTGAACGGTTTCAAGTTTTTTGTCCAGTGTTATCGAAAGAATTGTGCCTAGAAAAAATTAAGAAAACGCATAATTCTCGTATATCACTGATATATAAACACCAGTTTCAGGTGGATGTAACTATAGCAAATCGAATGGAAATGTGGAATTTTTCTCGTTAGAACGCCAGCTTTCATTGCGAAAGAAGAGTCTGATTTAAGTTGAGGTTTTCATATTGTTGAAGTGCTTCTGCAGCTTCATTATTTCACCGGCATTCATGCCACCTTGCCTCTAACTATTCTAATGTAAACTCTTGTGCAGAACCCGGTTCGTTGTAGGTATGGCACCTCTGTGTGTGTAATCGGAGCGGTTGTTTTTCCAGGTTGCAGTGCTGTCCAGTCGTCCCGCTCATGCCAAGACGACTGACATCCCCAGTTCTCATCGCCTCATCAGATCAGTTGATACTCGAGACACGGCAAAGACCCTCAGCTCACGTTTAACTCTGGCAGCAGTGAACAGGACTCAGTCTGCTGCCCAATGCTTCATTGTGGCGGACCGTTTGAGCGAAACGTTGATGGCTTTGCGCCTGAACAAAATGTTTCACTTGTGTACTCGGCATTTGATACGCTGTCATGTATTGGAAGATATCCTGCTAAGAGTGAAAAAAATACATCATCTGTGAACTCAGAACATGATTTGCAGTTAGAGTAAATAATATTTACAGTGTTGTTCAAGGGTTTCGTCTATTCAGGTAACGTAGAACTCGACCGCTTTGAGTAATTTGGATCTCAGGAACCCAGACAGGGACGCGTAATGAACAGATCAGAGTTGCCAGCAAACTGGTAGTTGACATTTCGTGAGTGTCTCTGCTTTTTCACCCTTAGGCTTACAATTTTTCGAACTTCAAAAGGCAAAAATAGAGACACTTAACATTCGCCGTTGGTTGAGTAAACTGTAAGCTACGACTAAGGGTGAGTGACGGAAGAATTATTGCAGTGCTCGGCTTCGGCCGTCAGGTCATTTGACTCAGCATGAAAATCGTCACTGGGGGGTGGGGGGGAGGAGGAGGCCGATATTGTGACTTTTTCAACATCAGCCAGCGAGTGACTTATCTATTTCTTTCAGTACTGTGTGATTTCCTGGCAAGAGTAGATAGAGCTGGCCAGTTAATTACGTCACTGCTTCTCTCTCCCACCTGTGAAACTGCCCCTTTTGTTTATGTACTTGCAGTGTGTTCAGCTAATGCATAGTTTGATTGAAACCCTAATCCTGGAACTGTAGAAGAACCATCTCTAAAGTTGTTCCTGAGGTTCACTTTACCCAATGCTGAGCGACTGTAGTCACCATCGATGTCTCCACCTCCGTTACAGGGCCAGTGTGCTGTCTCAGAGACTAACCGTGTCATTTTAGAACAATATATAGTATTTAGAAGAGAGATTACGTTTGCCCATAATAGGTATACCAATTATAGCAGATCCCTCCTGTCATATATTTGGCTGTAGTGGCGACGACCATGTGTACTCTGCAATGTATGTACAGTTTTGAACGTAGATCTGCTGGCGTCATACTTTGGAAGGAAGATGGCTACTTCTTGAGCCAGTAGTGCTGTATTTGCTCCAAAAGAAACCTGTATATTTGCAAATGCCCATTAGCATTGGACGCAGCCTTTAGAGACGCCGACAGCGTAGGTTTAATTTACGTCTCAAGTATGACGTTGGCAAGTTTACGTTCAGGCTTTTGCGTTAACTTTGGCGACCATTTACGACCCCTCTCATCTTGGAGAATATTTTTTTTTGTAATGGAGCGAATTTAGAGCAACTTTATGTAGAATCGACACCGCTTGCGACGTAGCTGTTTGTTTATATTGGACCGGCGAGGCAAGTCGTTGCAGGTTGCCACAGTGTAAGTATTTTGTATGCCAAAGAATCGTTTAGTCATAGTCGTAAGATAGACGGGAGGCATAAGGGGCTGGCCTCAGGAGCCTGCTTCTTATTTATCCAGTGCCATAATTGAGCCCAGCTAGCAGTATAGTGTTTCCTTTCTCTTGAACAGGAGTCACACGACAGTCTCTTGGTCCCCGTACGGAGTGGCCAGCGTGCCAATGCGTTGTCGTGTCCACTTAGTTGACAGAAAAGTGCACGGCTTTGCATGTTCTAATTTACTGCAACTTTCAAGAGGTCTCCGGAGCTTCACTAGCAAAGCTTACAAAGCCACCTCACGTGCTAACTAACGTTTTATTCGATTTTGGGTTAACACGCAGCTGTGTTTGCACATAAGTACTCAGCTAAACATTCGGAGGGTACTGTAAGTAGCACGTACGGGGAACAAAGGACTTTCGTGTGAATCCGACATTACTCTCTGAACCACGAAGTTGCGGAATTACTTGTTGGAGTTGAGAGTGCAGGTGCATGCTCTGCATTTCTTGGTTAGATGGTTCACATGAGGGTGCGCGTGTTTGCAATAGGCGTCCATGTCTGTTTTACAAAAAAACGGTAGAAACACTGGTAGGCACAGTTTATATTCCTGCATATTGAACCGCGAAACTGCGGCGTCTGTGTCGGCAGTGCGTTTCTGTTGTATCTTGATCACGGAAGTATCTGTATTGGCAGTACCTTACCTCTCTGTGTTTACCGTATTACGAAAAGATTTGCCATTGGTAACATCTCGGTAAATTAGATCACGGAAGTGTCACGTACGCATATAACACGTACATTTCTGCATTGCAAGGTGAACGGAAGTAACCGCTTTCTTTACACTTCTATGTAAGAATTTTCTTGGCCAAAGTCGCATGTGTGTGTATTTTCAGAGTAAAAACTCAGCTGTATTTACTATTCTGGTGATTCATTTACTGATATAGATAAGACATGGTCTACGTAAATGACTACATATCGTCTAGAAGAGCCTCTGGTAACATGAACGAAGCGCCCTTGTAATCCCAACAAGTGACGCAAGTCTCCCTTGTTATCTGCTCACGTTGGTCTTTTTTTTTTTTTAATTGCTTGCATGAATGTTTAGGCGTTGGTACAACCACATTGCATGATCACTGAATTTGCTTAATGTGAATGTAATGTGTACCATTGAAATGCCGTGTAGTTTATTATTACTTTGCGCGTAATATGCTTTGTTATGGACTCTTGTGTGTGTTTGTCATTTGACCAATGGAAGTGTGAGCAAAATTATACCTGTTCAATTTCTTCCCATGGGAGTCTGTATCAATGAGGTGAGATGTTCAAGCATGGTAGACTTAGACCAGTTTCCATGTGCCATCAACGATGGCAAGAGTCCTCAATTATTTGATAGTGATGATAATAACTGTTCGCATACAGTTATCCTCTGGTCTTACAAATTAACTTTACCCCAAAAAATTCATAATTTTTGAAAACTGCTATGAAAGAGCGTATTCTTCGCTTCGAATGTTGATAGATAGTTATGGTAGTTAGCTACCTACTATTCCTTGGTGTACGTTTGTGCTATACAAGTACTCCTTGTATTCATAGTGGAACCTCGAACTTGGTACGTAATTCGTTCTGATGGTTTCAGCTAAGTTTTCCTTAGTGCTCGGACACGTTTTGGCTGCCGGCAATGTTACTAAATCTAAATTTCCGTATAAGTCTGAGGTAATTTCTTAACTTTGTACCAAGTCCGAGGCATGCAAAGTGCACGATGCCACTGCCGCGAAATGTAGTGTGGTATGTCCAAGTGTTTGTGAGTATAAGTTGAAAATCGACTAACGCTTTAACTTACAACGAGAATAGTCATTTAACGCCACCGAACTACCAATGTTGCTCTTTCCTTCGATTTTCTTGGAGAAAACAAGAAAAAGGGCTCCTTTTATTATTATTTATACATATTTCTCATCTATATGAAGAAAACGTCTCTGGATATGTTTTTTTTTTTGTTGGTAAGGAACATCCAAGCGGACAATAAAGCTAATAGTCTGGATGAACCTTACTAGTCGATTAAAATCTTTTCCATCTCTTTTGCTGTAACTCTTGTGGATTTTCTGTCTTTCCTCTTCAGCAGCCTACTAATAAAAAGGTATTCTCGCTTGGTTATTGCTCCCCAAATTGCGGGATTGCTATTAAGTCAAAGGCAGTGAACGGATTCTCTTTCTATCTTCTTCGGTTGGCTTTGCACGACAAGCGTTTGAATATATATCTTAGGACTCAAAATGTATCCGTGGTTCTGGGATAGTGACGTTTGATGACGCAATTTTCTGGATTCAACTCGTCGAGTGATACATTTCTCTAAAATGACGTCAGAGGGCGCAATTTTCCATTTATCATGACGTCAGATGCGCAATTTTCTAAAGATCGTGAAGTTAGATGGCGCAAGTTTTCATTTATCGTGGCGTCAGGGAGCACGATTTTCCATTTATCGTGTCGTCACATGTCGCACATTTCCAGACATCATTACATCAGGTGCGCAAATTTCCAAGAAGCACGACGCCTCACGATGTAATGCGTCAGCCCCTTACCTGGGAAATGACTATAAAACGGTTTTGTGGACATGTAAAATGCCATTTAAAGAGCTATACGTGAGTTCTACTTATAGACTATTATTTCTTTGACGCTCTCCCTACGACGGGGCCTGACCCCCCCCACTCGCTGCTCGTGAGGACGAGGAAACCCGTGCAATTCTATTTAAGAATCTTGAGGTCATAATTTGAAACGCTTGTCGTGCGCAGCCGTCCTCTTATATATTTAACTGCGAATAAGAAGTACGATGAGCTGATTTAACTAGTAGTAAGTTTTGCCAGTTGTACATAAACGTGTAATATTTTTGTGGGATGCCNTAATTTGAAACGCTTGTCGTGCGCAGCCGTCCTCTTATATATTTAACTGCGAATAAGAAGTACGATGAGCTGATTTAACTAGTAGTAAGTTTTGCCAGTTGTACATAAACGTGTAATATTTTTGTGGGATGCCGAAATTTCATGTTGTTGTTGATGTTGACTGTGTCTGTTGGAAATTGTGGTGTCTCCTTAGCCGTTCTTCTTAATACTGATTTCTCAGAACTCCAGATTCTTTATTGCAATAGAAAATCATAGCTTATTAGTACAAGTTGGTGGTTGTTGCATTTGTTCTTCGCTTTTTTACGATGGTGGACTGGAAACTTCGTAGACTGACCCGTCTTCTGCCCTATGTACTGAATTGAACTCGAACTTAAGGCGTTCTCGATTCGCCTACTTCGGACGAAACAATCGAATCGGGTTGCCTTTAATTTGTCCGGAATTTTAGTCCTGAGTGCTCGATTCACCACTTTGGATCAACTTTAAAGGATTAATCGCCAACCGCTTAGGCTTGAGAGACCCCGAGGGCGGAAAACTCAATCCTGGTTTGCGGGACCAGTTGAAGCCAATCGCATTAGATTATCTCGCTATGAGCGAGCGAATTAAAGATACCTTCTATGAACGCAATGAAAGTGGTTCTTGAGAGACCGAGACTCGGGCTTTGCCGCTACTCTGGGTATGAGCTTCTTGTTCCTCTCATTTTCCAATATTCAATGTTTATGTTTATCATAACAGTGTGCCAGACGGTAAGCAAATATTTTCCGTCTGAGCCGCGGTGATTAAATTCCCTGCTTAAATCAGTGACGTGTTATAATCACAACCCAGTTGGGCGACTGCAACTTACAATATGGTTACCGTAAACAGAAATGCGGTTACGAAAGCAGCCTCTATAGATGATTATTTTAAGCTGAGCAATAACAACGTTCTCTGTTTATCGTAACTTTGTCTACACAGTCGGAGTGTGTCTGTTTACTATCGCCGAGCCTCGGCATTTGCTCGTTTACACTCGCTTCGTTTTTCTTTTATTCCTTTTGTTTGCAGTGGAGGTTTTTGACCGGTTACCGGCGACAACACAACCGATTTTTTCAGGTTGTGATTACGACATTGTTTTTGAGCGGCAAGCAAGATCACCGGTGGTAACACTCCTCAGGTTGTGATTACAACGTGCCTCTGTTTCAGCTTTATGGTTCGAAAAGTTTTTGAAATAAACAACCTTGGCTACCCGTGCACACAATCTCGTACTGCTAAATTATCGCGTTATTTGCACTCGCTGTCATCTTTACAAGCATGATGGATTATGCCACGTGTTTCGCTTTTCTTCGAAATCTCTAAGATATTTTTCGAATATTTTAGCAAAATTATCTTTATTTTTGTATTTTATAATGTCTACCATTTCTGATGTACTTTTCCAATGAGAATTTTTTCTTCCAAACATCTCACACCTTTGTTATTTTATGGATTTTCTTTCTTTTTCTATTTTTTGTGTTGTCGCAAAATATCAATCGCAGTTTTCCTCGCAAAATCGTTGACTATTTCTTTTGCTCCCAATATTAGTGTGTTCTACCACTAAAGAAATGCTATACTTTCGTTTCTGAAGAACGCGGGTGACTAGGTTTCATCTTATGGTAGCATGTACTTGGCCTTTCTTAACATTCTACCGGGCAAGTAATGTATTTAATCGCTTCCATTATGTTACTTTTACGAGGCACAGGGTTAATAACTCTGTTTTGATAACAGTTCGATGTTAGTGCTCTGATCAGATAAAATGCGTGTTTTTCATATCGCCACAGAAGACATCTGCGGAGACCATTATCAATTCATCCAAGTCGGCGAATAATTTTTCACTAATAAAGCTACTGTATCTTCAATTATCAGTCGTAATGCTTTCCCACGTACATATTACCTGCAGCTTGAAGGTAGTAGTTAGTATTTACCGGGTACGAGTTATCTCTTGACCAGCTCTGTAGTGCGCTAGCAGCCGCCAAAGGTAGCACCCAATGCTGTTCGAGTTACGCAGCTTCGGCTGTTCGTAATGATCAGTTCCATTGCTTGCTTCGCCGTAGCTGCTGAATTACTCAAATGTAGACAAAGCCACGCTAAAACGATCTTTAAGCGGCCTTAACCTGTCGTTCCCAAAACTCTGCTCTTGCTATGAGTTTCTAAATAGACACTACAATTTTAGTTACTTGAGCTCTACCTTCAGTTTTATTATCGCAAGTACATAAAATAACAGCGCTTACTTCGGACGCGTGGTAAAATATCTTGTCCAAATATCAAGCGCGAGAAACAACGCGCTGGCTTCAATAATCAAAACTTTGATGCGGGAACTGGAGTTCCCGTCGGGAACGAAAGGGTTAAAATGGCTTACCGGCACACATTGCGGCACTAGCGTGACTTAGCAAGGACGCCACAGTTTAAAAGGACATGAGCGAGTTTCTGCAGGCTAAAAGTTCATATTTACCATGAGCGCAATTATTTCTACCTGACCGTGAGACGTCTACTTATCGCACATTTATTCATTTGTTTGTGTAAAGGTGTATAATTATTACTATTTACAGATCACGACAGTTTTGTTGAATCGAAAAACTATAAATGTGTACATTTATCGATTGGTTTCCCTCGCCATTGGAAATTCCATAAGTGTCGTAGATCGGGGCCCGTAATGTCTTGTTTTTAACTATTTTTTCCCTACACGTTAAGTTTTCTTGCGATGCTTGCGCTAATGGTATTCCGGCATTTCCAGAGTGCACGAAATGAAAACAGATTTCGCATGATTGATTTCAAGTGTATGTCAGTTTCTTTATTACTGTCAGGTCAGCTGTCGAAATGGTTACTCGTAAGTAATAACGACTTACGTTGGTAATTAGGCTTAAATAGGTACCTACCTATATGCCATGATATTGACACGAACCCTAATCCTGGAGATATAGTCTGATATAGGTAATACTGTCACTATCATCCCGCTCGTACTAATCAGACTTTTGTTTGTGTTTACTACCTCAAGTATAGAAATCGCTATTTTTTCAGTGAAAGTAGCTTATATTGATGTTATTATAGCGTGAACTGGATTGTTCTGTTACTTTTAGCTGTTATTCAGAGGCTACAATGTGTACCATTATTGNAAATCGCTATTTTTTCAGTGAAAGTAGCTTATATTGATGTTATTATAGCGTGAACTGGATTGTTCTGTTACTTTTAGCTGTTATTCAGAGGCTACAATGTGTACCATTATTGTTAGTCATAACATAATAATATTATAAGATGGCATAGTAAGATTTCCATTTGCTAGCTTACCGATTACTGAAGTTTACTTTATTACACCCTAGCTTACTTCTCGGCTAGGGTGGTTCTTCCATATATGGGGTGCTGAACTTAACTAGAGACGTGTCTTGTTTACCGCACTCAATCTTAGTTCGCGTGGTCGCATTGGTCAAAAGCAACTCGAAAGTTTTTTTATTATATTAAAGAAACTATTGTACGAGCGTGAACGAACTCTCAGCCAATTAAAATTTTTGTCTGTGCTTATCGTTATTCGAATATCTTTGTGCGAAATCTACCTTGATCTGGCAAATCTTCCACTCTCAAAAATAATGTAAACACGAATTGCGATCAAAGTGGCACATTGCAGGCATTCTAACTCTTGGCAACTGTCAATGTAGCAGCGGCATGCCGCACTGTTGAGACATTAGGAAATAGGACACTGCCATCGAGGTAAGCTAGTTTCATTAGCTCTAACTTGTCCGGACTGTAGCTATGAGAGCTAATTTCGCTACTTTGGATCGAGCTTTAGACGTTAATCCTAAAAGGATTATTTTTGTGCCACCTCAGATTCAGTGCTGCTGAGGTCGTTCCAAGAGTTATCGCTGTGGGATTAGCGCTTTGCACTGGATCCAGATCAGCAAAACTAATGTTCTAAACTGGTGCCTCAGACAAGTTAACACTAAGGAGATTGGCGTATCTCGATGCAAAGCTTTTATTTATTATCATCGTTGAGTGCAGCTAAGTTTCAGGATGTTGATAGATTATATTGTTACGGTCCCGACACATCACTCATTGTGTTAGTGTAATTTCTTACTATAATGAAATAAGAGGCTGCGTTAATATTTATGTTGGTTAATCATGAACTAATTCGACACAGAGCTTATGTTTCAGTTTTTATTCGCTACTGGTGTGCGCAATTATAGGTGCTTTTGGCGTTGGGCTTCTATGATGTTGCCGTACATGACAGTGTGATTTCAGTAGCTAGCAGGAGCTGCAATACTGCACCCTGCCCCTCGCTCGGTTGGGCGCCTCCCCACGTTGTTAAACCTAACCGTGATCGAGCTTGTACAGTAAATAATTTTATGTCTATGGAGAAAATTACCTTCTAAGGCCGCGTAGGTGAGAGCGTCATCTCCAGTATGCTCATGACCTCACTTGTGTACGTAACAAGTGGCGGCCTCGATTACAGGGTCACACTGGTGCTGTGCGATAACGTGAGCAAGCTAAGAAAGAAAGAAAAAGCATATATTTCTCCCCGTAGGAAGGTTTTCATACAATAATACTATTACAATACTTGTTCAGTAAACTAGTGTAAAACGTTATCGCAATGAGCCTTACAGATTACTAAGCTCTGCTATTGGTTCATGGTGACGTCATTGCTCGTGACATCACATTTGTGACATTGAATCAAAAATTTTGACTGAAAATGATTTCCTCTTGCTCTGCCAAGAGCGCAACTTACATGAGATCTAGTTGATGAACTCCACTTGAACGTGAATAAACAAATGCAAAATCGTACAAAGGAAACTAGTACAACTATGCCCGTGTGCTATCATCTTGTTTTTCTTTTTTGGGAAACAAATCGTTTTATACGAAACTGAGAATAGTTATTATAGTTAAAGAATTAGACTACCAGACCATCACGATGCTTGTACGGTATTCTTGACAACCCTTCGTACAACTCACCGACATTATTTTCAGCGACCACAAAAAAGTAATGAACCCAGGTAGACAATACTTCTGATACAAAACATAAAGTATAAGTGTGAGTCGAACAACGTCTGTATTTCTTAATGAGGTTTCTTTGTCGAAATCGGTTATCAGAAACTATTAATGTTTCAAATTTATCAGCATTTTTGCGTCCGTGAGCTTTTAGGGCTTTGTTTTACTACATACGTGTGGCTTTAGTAAGGCCGTTATGTTAATTTCAACCACTCATCTACTCCGTAATGATTTTCATTTCTCGAATATCACAGAGACGTTCGCAAAGACAAATTTGAGAACAATAATTTCTGGTAAAGAGCATGTAACAGTTTTGGCTATACAGTAGTAGATAGAAAATTTACCATTGCTGATGCAAAAAGCTGTTGTTGAAATTGGGATAGGTTTTGTCGTAGATTTGATGTTGTCTGTATTTTTCGATGTTTACGTAGCGTAACTGTAGTTCAGTGTGTTTCCTGTATTTCTGACTGAAGCAGAGAATAGTGCTTGATATGTTGAGACTTAGTGGAGCGCAGGCCGTTCTGTGAAGGATTGCGTATTTTGATAACGAAAGACTGATCAATGGCAATGTAAAAAATTGTTTCGCATATGAAATACATGGCTGAGAGGTGTCATTTTGCACTGAACTTAATTTTTTAATGAGTTAGTAGTATGAACAACTTGGCAAGTGCAATGGTTAATACAGAGTAAGAAGCAGAAATTAAGGGAGATGGAAACGAGCCTAAGTACGAAAAAAAAAAATGAATGCGCTTGTGGACCCAGCCACTGGGACGGCTGCCCTCAGGAGTATATTCTGGCGGGCTCTTTCCCTGCCACAATATATTTGTGCTTCACGCACCCAAGGGTCCCTAGTGCCTCTTCCGCAGGAGATGTTGCGGCTTGCAGCAGTTCCTGCTGACGAGATTAGTTTTGTAAAGTTAAGTAGGCTCTCTAAATTTCTATTTCTGTCCCGCGAGGTGGGCCGCCTATCGAGGTGACCATCTTTTTCTGCGGGGCTCTTACCTTCGCCCGTGTGGAGGACCACGGAGGGGACCGTCTGCTCGGGCGCTTCCTTCTTCTGTCTTCTTCTCTTTTCGTCCTTCATCTCTTGCGGCCTGAGCACAATACTTTGGCTCCAGCTGAAAACCGAGTAAATCATCTTCGATCGGTATTGATTGCTTTAGTTTCGGAAATAGCGGGACAATACCAATATAATATTATAATAATAAGTGGGAGGGCTTCCTTATCGTTTATGTGTTATATTTTTAATGAAACTACGTTGATTCTGTTTCTACGTCTCCATCCATTGTTACTTTTAGGTACCGAGAGGAAATTGGCTATGCATCGAATAATTATGTTATGACTTATTAGCTAAACTCATTAACCAAACAGTGCATCAATGTTTTCATATTATATCCTTGACAAAAATGTTGAATATGTTCAGTAACTTTTACAGAAAGTGTAGACGTTGGATATCGTCGATGTAAGTTGCATACAGTGTTTTCATTGCAGCTCAATCCATTTTATGCAATTATTATATGCTCTAGTTTTTCTCTTCGAGGTAGGTGTATTAGGGCAGTACCATTCCACTGATATTGAAGTTCGATGATACATCTCTTATAGGTATGTATTACGTGTTATTTTCTTTTAAAAATTTAAGAACTAATTCATTTAGCAATGGCATTTGAAGTTAAAAAGCTACAGAATCACATGCTTGAGCAATTCATAAGATCTGGATTGGAGATTATGAGTGGGGAATTGAGTCGGAAGCTTCCAGAGGCGTCCTCGCGCTCTGAAAGCTACTTTCTTTTCATCTCGTTACTGGGCCACTATAGTCCCACCTCCTGTAGGTCCTTGCATTGGCCCCTACTTGTTTTCGCTTCTGCTCAGGTTGGTTGACGTATGTTATTTTGCGCGGATGCAGCAACGCACGGATCGTTTCCATTTTTTATGGAATTTGCGCCATTGTTACAAATTTGCCTTTGTTTTTCCGTATGGCCACACAGAATGCGGATGGGAAGATACTCTATATGTAATTGGCTGAGTCTGTATTCTCTTGTCCTGTTAGTATGCTGAGTTGTTATCTGCTGTTGCTTGAATGCGTATTTCGCAGACCAACTGTCCGTGAAACTTTTTTTTTAGAGCCCAATCCAGTCTGAAATTCAGTAAAATCGCGGTCTACCTTGGCAATGACTCTGCAGTTTAGACTTGAAAATAATATTGTTATATGCTGACTAAATTTAAATATACGTAGATATTCAAATTGCCATGATACTGGAACATTGACGTTGTCGATGACTAAGCGGAAGCAATAATTATAGTAGGCTGTGGGCGTGTGTACTGTGGAGTATAAGCGGCACTGATGGCTTCATAATCGTTACTGCGTATCTGCCTTGTGCCAAACTTGTAAAATTGATTTTTTTATTGAAGGTATTTTTTAGATGCTGAAGATGCTGAGATTCTTGTGTACCCCTAGAAGTAAAATTACACATTATGTTTAACATCTAAAAACGATCTTCATGCCTCGAATGCCTGACGAACGATGGTGAGTATTGAAGTCACTTCCCGACTAAGTGCGGCAAATTTTCATCTGGAAACCCTTCATTTTAATTCTGATATTCAGCAGATTGGTTACCGTAAAGCATTTTTCGTGAAGTTGAAGGTAGAAGTGCTGCACATTATATAGAATGATCAATTTAACGGAAATAAAATGCGGTCAATTATTTGAGAACGAAAAAGCTAGTTCTGTGTGCCATATATTCGCAGAATAAGTTTATTCTCTCAGTATAACCAAACTCGTTGAATTGCAGCGTTTTGAATCTTTTGACATGAGCAGTTTCTTAGTGCATGCCGTACTTTATATAACAGTATTTCGAAATTCCTAAAGTTGTTATTTCATTACACTGGTTTCTTCGTCCTCACACCAATTATAATGTTTGTGCTGTTTCCCTTATCTTTACATTTTCTATGTTTTCGTGCACTGTTATGCTTATTTTCTAAACATGAGCATTGTGAAAAGTGTCACTAAATCAGACCAGCGTTTCTAAGAGTCACTTTTATCTTTAGAAGTATGAACTGGAGCTCGCTCTAGATGCTACAAGCGTGCGCTATGGCAGGATCAAGTATAGTAATATGTGTTGTGTACAGTAAATTTGATGGTTACTTGTATAGATTAAAAGTCTTAAAGTTCGCCGTCTATTATTTGCTTTATACAACATGAAAAACGTGTGAAAATAGAGGCCTTTCTCCGATCATCCTGCGACGGACAAACATGTATGGTGCGTCTAGGTTTTGCCACTTTGAATCGTAATCCTCTATCAGAATAGCTGCGAGTGCGTTCTTTATTGTCGTTAACTGATCATGTTGATAAAAAAATCACATTCTATGATGTCATAGGGAATTAATACAAATAAGCGCTCTACATCTACAATGAAGTTTAAGAGAAGATGTATTTTCACTGGAAGTGAAATCAAGAATTTGATACATCTACCCGCTTGATTTTCCACATGTAGGAGGACTCTTGTAGAAGATTCACGGGGCTAAGCCAAAATGCTATCCCAGAAGCGTGCCATAGAGTTAAGTGCATGGCAGGATTTTGTTCAGAATGAGGTCACAAAAGTACGAAAGATTCTTTAGTGACTCATTTGTTTCTTCACAGCACAAAATCATAAAATTTCTGGCTTATAGACGTAATGAAACTTTCGCAAGTGTATTCGTTGACGACGAGTTGGCATCAAATTAAAGAAAGGATAAACTTCGATCAATGCATCCTCTTCAATGGCAGCCATCTGCAGGCTAAATGCAAGAGCAGAAATAAACTAAATCGCCTCGTGGCATAAGATCATCACCCGCTATGGGAGTCAAATTTTAACGCAGTCATTTTTGATGGCCAGCTTACTCCAGAGTTTTGGAATTTTTTACATCTAGGTCAACCCACCTGACTTCCTTAAAAAATTCTGAACATTGCTCAACTCCTTTTCACTCTTTTTGGGTGGACAGACAAACATATATACTTAAATGTTCAACGAAAACATTGTAACCTCTCTCACTTCGTTCGCGGGTGATAAAACGGAGGCCGCAGGTCTTCAAGAATTGTTACTGTAGGGCTTGGGCTCAACTGCCACCCTCCACTTTTTCCAGCAGCTTTCAATAATAGCGATAGAACAACTATTATATATCGTAAACTACAGCGCCCAGCCGTGAAAAATGACGGCAGTAATTTTGTAATTAGGATTTTTGTTTTTCCGATTTCAACTATAGGTTTTGCTGTTGAATAGGTCTACTCCCTGCAGGCCCGATCCCCTATTAATGAAACGCAAGTTTTACAGCCATGAGTTTTGAGAGAGCAATATATCGTCCCTGTAAGATAGGGCCCGAATATCACTTGAGAATTGGCCAACATTATCCCTGCAGACCTGCCTATATCGCGCCTTGCAGTTCGGCGCGATCGATATTGGCAGTGTGCCACTGAAGCGCTAGTAAAAGTTTCTACTACTACTTATCTACAATTAATAAAACACAAGCCGTACAGCCATGAGTTTTGCGTGAGCAAAATATCGCTCCTATAAAATAAGGCCTGAATATCGGTTTTAAATTGGCCAAACGTTGAGCAGCACGAAGAAAATATAGTTCAGTCAAAAGAATTTACCGAAAATAATTAGGTCTTACGGTAACTTGGATACGAAGCGATCGAGAGGTGAACCTCAAGCGTCGAAATTTGACTGCAATGTAAATTCAATAGAAAAAGGCGTCTGCTCAGTGTGAAGTTTCAATTGCATAGAAGAGATTCAGCTAAGAAAGCATAAGCTAAATTTATGCACAAAAGAAGCCAAGACGGAGCTTTTCGAACTGCTAAGAAGAATTTCCGTTAAATGTGCGGCATATCTTGGCGTACACCCTACCGGATCAAAAACTCGATGGAAGATACCGCTTTTCATATACCACGCTCAGAAGAAGAATCCTCATATTCATGTCAAAAAGTACCGATCTAGTTTCGAAAGTGAAACGAGATTTAGAAAATGCAATATTTCCACTTTAGACTACAATATTTCAGAAGCTATGTTTGTCACCCTTACTCCAAGCGTTGGAATTTTGTGGTATCTGTACTTGTTTTTCAGTACATGAATATATTCCTGTTACACTTTTAACAGCGTGTCGGAGAGACGGACCTACATTGGAGCAAGCAACCAACAACTGTGTTTTATTATATAGGCTAGCGGATATTAGAGGAGCATTGTAGGATAAAAAAGTAATTTCTAGCATAGTTGGGGCGTGCTGAAAATGCAAATGATATCCATTTTTTTGTGGAAATTAGGCAAACCAGGATTACGCCTTACCTAACCTGCCCGATATTATGAAGGGGTTTATGCCTAACTTAGGCTAACTAGGCTACCTGAAAAAGCTAGAAGTCTTGCAGAACTCCTGCATGAGACTAATTCTTGGTGCTAGAAGAACTACCCCAATTTTATCTCTTGAAGCAGAATCCTTTCTGCCTCCCCTGAATTTATATTTTTCCTACTTGTTGGTTAAACAGT
>LQNS02276481.1:9375628-9386267 GCA_001587735.2 Parhyale hawaiensis | reverse complement strand
CATCATCCGTTGGTGCAATAAAATACAGTAATGTTGTGCCTTTAATTTTCATATAAATTAATTGTAGCTATCACTTTGTTGTTACCCCCTTCCTAACAATTAGTCCAACATATGTGATTGAGTTTATTTTTTAGCATTTGAACTGGTTTGTAACTTCAATTTCTATAAAGTGGTCATTCACATTTTGGTGTGTATCTCTTGCCAGGAAAAATGTCTAGGTATGTTTTGGCTCCTCTGCAGAATGTGAAAGGAGAAATTATACTAGATAATATTCTAGTGTGCAACAACTGAAATAGAATCTTCTCTGTCTTGTATTCCTGGAATTCTATATGCACCTCTTCTCGTCCCGTAACTATCCTCATTTTTAATGCACAAATTTCGCCATTGAAATAAGTACCTACCACTCAGTGCATCAGTGATAGTAAAACTTGTACCCTGGGGGTTTGAGCTCCACTTGTGAACTGAAAACTGTTTAGTCCAGTCAGAAAATTAAAAGTATTTATTCGAAGTATGTAAGATGTGGAATCTGATAATCTCGCCAAATACCTATATGGTTTGTTTTGGGAGGCAATTTATGTGCATGTAAATGAGTAAAATTCCTATGTTTCCTTTAGTTTTATCATTAGAGTTGCTACTAAGGCACTGACATTATTTTGAAGGTTGTGGCAGTAAATTTTGCTTTTTCTTGTAAGTTAATAATTCGAGAGCTTAGAGCCAGAAGTGGCTATGTCCATTTTTAACGAAATCGGGTTCCACTCACAAAGTGGGTGCCTGTGAGGTATATATTCGGTGTCACAAGTGTCTATGCCATATGCATCTCTTCATAAAGAGATGCGGCTTGGACAGATATGGCATAGACACCCGTGGCACTAAAAATATACCTCACGGGCACCCACTTATTGAGTGGAACCCGATTTCGCCAAAAATGGGCATAGCCACTTCTGACTCTAAGCCCTTGATATACCGTAGTCTATTCTAGTATGTAAGCAGTTTCGTTTTACCGAGTTCTCATACTTAAGTATGTATTTATTTTACGTTAAGTTGTGTTGTTGGTATTGAAAGGAGATTTCTTCGCGCTTGTACTTTCCATTTGGACAAAAGGTACCTATACCTATCAAATATATACTACCATTTTATGATTAATTTTGTTAGTGATTTAGCGTGATTTTTAAGGGAGGGCGGGGAGGCGACTAAATAAAAGCACCGTGTAGGATTTACCCTTAGCTGCAAGCAATTTGCACGATCTTGATGGACTGCCTTTGTATAACCGATATTTGGAATTATTTAATACAAGCATGCAACAACTTTGAGCAGCACCTTGTCTGGAATGATATCGACTCTTCTGCCACACGACTATTGTTTTCATTGCTCTGTCGAGATTAATTCATTTTACAAAAGAACGAAAATGTGATGCGCAAAGATGTATTGTAACCGTCGTAACATCGTAAACGAGTTAAACAATGGTACCTATAGTGACGTTCCCCTAACTCCTCCGATTTTAATTTGTGGATACCTGTAATTTATTCAGAGTTTTTATATCGTGGTTCTGATGATTCGTCGAAATACGACATTTTTTTAAATTTGTAAGATGTGACCATGATAAATTAGAAGATTTAGTTATTTGTACTCGTCATTGAACTTTCCTTCAGTTTTCCGCTCTATTGATGAAGTAGCTACAGGAGACCAAATTCTTGCTGTATTATTTTGAATCGCGGGTATGTAACCCAAGACAAACGACAAAATGTCTTTGGTATTTTCTATAATCAAAATTTGATTTGTCATTCATACTGTAAACGCTTCGTTGCTAATGCAATAGAGGTAGTATCAACTTTTTGTCATTTTCAAGCTTTGCTATCATCAGTCTTGCGCAACATCTGAGTCCTTGAGCATATGAGGCAATTTATATAAGCGTGTATGCTTATAGACTCCAATAGCTTATTGAGGACGAGAGCGTGAGTCTCGCCTCCTCTCTCGAGAAGGGCCTCCTTGTCCGTGCGTCTGCTGCCAACTTTTGATCTAAATACCTGCATAGCGGCGCCAAATTCTCCTGAACCGCACTATGAATCAGTGGTGGAACAACTGTGCAGTATGGAAACTGTTTTCTGTGCAATTAGTAACTGTCAGTATTACACTCTTATCGTTTTTCACTTCCGCAGTTTTATTGGGTTATTGACTTTCACTTTGAATGAAAAGAAGTTCTTTCAATAAACAACCTCTCAGGGGCCATATGATGGGCCACATGGCATCAGGTTTGGTTCGCCCGTCTTATGCTATGGGTAGCAGCTGTAGGGTACCTACCTTAGCCATTAGTTAGGCCTTCGGGACGTCTATCATCTTTCCCCACTTTGCTTTTTTTCCAGTTTCAAGCTCCTTCTGATGATGTTTTGTCTGTTCTCCCTCTTCTTTCTTCTGCCCAGTAAGGTGGCCGACCTGGTTCGCGGGCCTGCTACTTCATACCGTGTTAAGGGCCGTCCACCCGAGTGCCGTGCTTCTGTCTTCTCCTTTTCCAGTGGCTGGCGCAGAGAAGTAATAAACTACGAACAATCAAAGAAACCGTCCGACAGTGGCCCTCGTAAAATAGCGACGATTGCCGGATGGACGTCGTACTGTGCCGCATACGTATTGGGCACACGACTCACTCTCGACTGTGTGCGGACGAGGCGTCCGCAACCCTATTGCAACGACTGCCTCGTACATCTCACTGTCTTGCATTTGTAGCCGAGTGTCCCAACTTCTCCGACGAGCGGAGGGACTGCTATCCGGACCTGCATGGTCGGAATTCTGACTCCATCCTCCAAGGAATGCTCTCTGAGAGACCTCGCGGCCAATTTAATAGAAATGCCCTGTAGACTTTCCTTATCAGATGTGGCCTCTATCACATACTGTGATGAATCCATTACGATGAATGCTATCGTCATCTACGGCTCTGCCTTATTATTTGTGAATTGCACATAGCTACTAGGCTATATGTAAAATTAATAATGATAATATAAAAAGGAGAACCAAGCTATATATATAAAACATGTTCTCCCTACTACTATTCTATAATACAAAAATGAGACAAATCCTGCGCTCTAGAGGCGCATGAGCCTCTGGTTAAACACAGGCATAGTTCGGCGCGATATTGGCAGTGAGCCACTGAAGCGCCAGTAAAAACTTCCACTACTAGTACGACATTCTCGTTTCCTTTTTCGTCTCTTAGAGATGCTTTACACCTTATTTCAATACCCGCAGGAACGGAGGTGGCCGATTGCAGACAAAAATGTGTCATTGAACATTTGGTTGTTTGGGGTGTGTTCGTCTCACGGCGGCCGCACACCTAACAGCTCAAGTAAATTTCATTAAAAAATCCTTCCATAACATTTTGAGTTATTGCACTAAGTTAAAAAAACAGGCAGACAAACAAACAAAAGGTAGAATGGATCTTCACCAAAAGTTAATCATCTGTTCCTCCTAACATGCCTAACAATCCGTGTGAATTTTTTAAAGAACCGCCTATAACTTTTTGAGTTATTTTGGTGACAAGACAAAGAGACAGCCAAACTCGACGAAAACATAACCTCAGAGGTAATAGCAATGAACAAAGGGGCTTTCTCGAATTTGTTTTGTGGTCGGCGTAGCTAGTAGTAGAAGTTTTACCAGCGCTTCAGTGGCATATAGCCTATATCGCGCCGAACTATTCCTGTGTTTAACCGCAAGCTCGTGCGCCGCTAGCGCGCGAAGTATGTCTCACTTTATATTAAAAGGAAGTATTAAGGAGGGGGACTGTTATTACTTTTGCATAAAGTAAGTGTATTTAGCAAAGAAGAGGATAATGTCATAGTTAGTGGTGGTATCTATCGTGATGAGTTCATCACGGTTTATTATAAAGGTCACATCTGATGAAGGAAAGTCTTAAGGGCGTCTCTGTTAAATTGGCAACGAGGTCCCTCAGCTAGCATTCCCCGGAGTATGGAGTCTGCATCCTGTCCATAAGGTCCGGATAACAGTCCCTTCGCTCGTTGGAGACGGTGGGGCACTCTGCCATCAAATGTAAGACGGTGAGAGGTACGACGCAATAGGGCTGCGGGAGCCCCATTCGCAAGTAGTCAAGAGTAAGTCTCGTGTGTCCAACACGCAGGCAGCACAGTACAACGTCCATTCGGAGGTCGTCGCTATTTGACGAGTGCCACTGTCGGACGGTTTTCTTCGATTTTTCATAATTGTTTCTCTGGGACTGCCATAGGCAGATCCGTCAGGGCCACTTGCCTCGACTGTCGGCGTCGCTATCACGAATCGCCAAGTAGCGGCTACGGTGGGGAAACTACAGTAAATAAATAATTTTTTGAAGCACGAATGTTGAATTGCACCGAAGGGAATTTGTAAATCGTGATTTTTTCTGTGTTGAAATTTTTAGCATTCCCTTGTTTTTCTTTAGTGCTGTAATAACACGTTTTGATCTAGTCATAAGCTGTTGCTAGTTGAGTTGCTTTGTTGTGTAGTACAAATATAGCCAGTGTTGTATGGATTTTTGAAACGATTTGGCATTTGTTTTCTGTGTACAGATGCTTCAATAGAGCCTAGTTATCCTCTAAGGTAACACTGAGTCTTTTTTTTCTTGGACAATCGGCACTAGAATATATTCACTTACAAATCAATATTCTTGGTAATCAAGTAGATCTGATGAGTTACATGTAGAAAACTTTGGTGATGTACGTGCCAGAAAGGTTTAACAATTTTTTTTTATAAATATTGAGGTTTCAAGCGCTGCCAGTCTGCAAAATGCCAGATCTGTTTAACGCACTTCCAAGAATAAGTGAAATGCGTAGCCTAATTGATAACATCATACATGTAGTTATAAGTAACTATACTGTATACCTATTGGTTTCTACATCTTAATTCCATCAAGAATTCAAGATATATGACGAGGTGATAATAGAAGCTCATTAATGAATGACTTTGGCGTGTACCGCTACACTGCTTCGAAATTCAATATCTTTTTTTTTTCTTTTGAAGCGTTGAAATACTGAGTGAAATTTCACTGCATTACAGTCGAGCTTTTGCAGTTCGGCAGTTCGTGTATGAAATTGACCTGCGACCTTCACTTATGATAAAGTCTTGCTTAATCGTACGGCATAGGTAACTCAGTGATGAGCAGCTGGAGTGAAACTTAACGTTCACTTTGCAAGAAGGTGCTAACGTTTGTGGTCAAAACATCGTTTCTATTTCAGTTTTTATTCTCCATTGTACAGGGAACATTTTGTAACGTTGTGTGCCATATACAGTCAAATGATAGAGCAATCGACTAACAAGCCTGGACAATCGAGTTTACTCGGGCTATACATCCAACCGTAAAATTCTGCTGGAAGATTGATTTCAATTGAAATATTAAATATTTTTCAACTGAACTATTACTCGTTATTTAACGGATAGATCAGCTATTTTGGTTATGTAAGGTAACTAAGAAAGTTCTGTCCGTTTTTAATAGATAAAAACGCTTCACAGCATGTGTAACTTATAGCTATTTGGTCTTCAATGTAATCGGCATCCAGCACCTTGTGTGTCTCCAGCTTTTCAATCCCCTTGCGGTAAAACTGGGGGGAGGGGGTTGGGCGCAAAGAAGTCTGTGAGGGCATGGCGCAAGTCTTGTTTCATTGGTAAAGAAATTTACCACGAAGACGATTATTTAAGTAGTGGAAGAGGTGGTAATCGGATGGCGCAAGGTCAGGTGAATTTAATATTTACCCGACCTGACCTTGCGCCATCAGATTACCACCTCTTCCACTCCCTCGCTGATCATCTTCGTGGTAAATCCTTCACCAATGAAGCAGATTT
The DNA here is from genome assembly GCA_001587735.2 of Parhyale hawaiensis. NCBI lineage: Eukaryota > Metazoa > Arthropoda > Malacostraca > Amphipoda > Hyalidae > Parhyale > Parhyale hawaiensis. The sequence goes on along the minus strand of LQNS02276481.1, from coordinate 9,380,453 downwards.
GCGTCAAGCCCTTACGGACTTCGCTGCGTCATGAACCCCCCCGAGTTTTACCGCAAGGGGATTGTAAAGCTGAAGACACGTTGGCAGAAATGGCTGAATACCGATTACTTTGAAGACTAAATATAACTAAATTACACATTTTGTGAAGTTTCTTATTTCACTAGAAAATAGCAAAACTTTTTTTTTGACTACCTCATGAAATTCCAACTCAAGTTATAGTTAGGGAGTTTAAGCCTCCGTTTGCGAGCAGAACGATATTACAGAGGAAAGAGCAATGGACAGCGTATGCCAAGACATTGCCTCTTGGGTACGTGCTTGCACAAGGGTGTGTCCTAGTCGCGCGTACTCTTGTCTTTCAGCCCTTTCTTCTCCTTCTTGTCTTATTCGTACTCGTTCATCCTCATACCTTAGCCCTTCCTTCGTTAGTGGGCACGAAAGGGAGACGTCCCGAAGTAGGCACCAAGCTAATGGCTGAGGTAACCTACATGGGCCTCCTGGCCCCATAACATAGGATGGACAATTCCAACTCAAGGATGAATTTTGCAAGCACCGTGAAAGATTACGAATTCAAAACTACTGAGGAATATATACATCAACCGAAAAATAATAGAAGTTCCCCCTTGAATGATTAAAGTTGAAGTATTATCAAGTTTCCCAGCTAAAAACAAAAAACGGATAGGTCATTTGATCATATTAGTAACTAACAACTGCAAAAGATAGGTTTCTATTTCGAACTCCGATAATTTCTACAACTCCCTTCCTGGGTAGCACTCGGAACCATATTTTCAAAGTTCAGCCGTCGTTTAAGGACACCATAACAAAATATCGACTTCTCTGGCGCGATATGAGCAACTCCCTCTGAAGGTAAACTTTAGTTATCCCATTGTTGCCAATTGCTACTCAATGCACTGACACCCATATGAAAAGTTTACAGGTCAAATTAGTTGGAACGATCAATGTTGAAAGTGTTTTGCTCGCTGCAATAAATTTTCTACATTTCTCACTCCTTTTCTTTCCTTCTCGTGATGTAACAAAAAAAGATGTTCTATGAGGATACAAAGTAGCTAAGTGAAAACTTGATGGGAATAAATAGGTACTGATAAAGTACTGGTGTGTTTGTACAGTAACAGTAGTCTGAAAAACGAAACTTCAAATTTTTGCTTCATGCTGATATTCTCATACTTCAAATATAGACCATTTAGAATTTATCTTCCGTATCAGACGAGACCAGCGAGAGCAAGGTAACAGCATGGTATTTTTCAACCAGAAATTAGGGTTACTGCAGCAGCTCTGATGCATAAAGGAACAAAGCTGACTGAAAAGACTAGGGCTGTTCTAGAACATTTTTGCAATACGTGACATAGCTACCTGACAAGATGCAACCAAAACGCAGTAATTAGTTTGAAAAACTCTAGGTTATAGAAGAGTTTTCCCTAAGTAGGCCTACCCATTGGTAAATCAAAGGCCTTGTGACTTGATTTAGCTATGCGGTTTTTGTTCTGTGGTAATACTGTATTCTTCATGAGGTTAATTCATTCCATTTGTATATTCTTATAGATTTGTTAGTGTTTGAATAGAAAACGTTTCTTAGTTGGGCACAAAAATGAATAGTTATGTTTTACCCCATGGTAAAATAGCCATAACTTCTTCTCTCGGTGCTAATCAAATGGTTAATCAGGGTTCATTACTCTTCTTGTACTAAATTTCAGAGACGCAGGTGCAACATATTCATCACAGCTGTATCACGACAGGCTTGACAGTGAATGTGAGAAGGGAAATTAGTTTTTGACAGCTGGGGTGAACTAGGTATCATTCATCGGAAAAGTAGGCCTAAGGTCATTCAAATTGAAACTGTGAAGGCAAGGGCATCAGCGTTTTCAAGTTTGTGACGACATTATATGCTGATGCGTGATTCAAGAGAAATATCACTTCAGAAGTCTTAGCAACGACTACTTTACTACAAAAATATCTATGAAGAAGAAAAAAAAAACTCACAAACTCTACGCACAATACATAGCAGCAGAGGTGAGTTTACTAGTGCCGCAAATTAAAACAGATCAATAAAAAAAAAAATTTGCGAAACATGTAGTTGACGAGTCACATTACACTCAGAGGGCAAAATAAAGCGCTGCCAAAGTAACCCAGGGGACAATATGCCAGTATGAGGTAATGTTCAAACACTGACTAGTAAATGGACTGCTGATTAATTCTCAGCAGCCACAGTTAATTCAAGCATAACGGCACCTTAATTTTAGAGTTCCTGTTCAACAGCAAGCATTTTAGGTGCTAGAGTAATAACAATCTCCCAAGTAGGCTATGTACATTTGAACAGAAGCATCGTGCTACCACGCACGCAAACAGGTCATTGGTCTGCTACACATCACTTACCTATTTACATAAAAAGTACAGCAATAACTACTAATCACAACCATAAAATCATCTTGTGACTTCAGTGACCAAGGACGGGGAAGGCAGAGAGGCAGGCTGGTCGCCAAGAGCTGCCGGGCGAGACTCTGCACTTACTGCCGCATCCTCCGGTCTACCCTGTGATTTACTGATGCTTTTATTATATATAACACTGGCGCTGTACTGCGGGGCACCAGCAGCAGCGGCGGCATCGTCCGAACGCCACTTCTTACTGATAATCATCAGCACCATTACAGCCGGCAGGTGTAGGAGGGAGAATCTGAAGAGCTGCCGGGCGCTGCGACTGTCGCCTTTTCGGTAGAATCGGTAGCCTACGGACAAATGTACTCCATTAACACCTGTTCAACAGTCGTTACACAGAGGCACAAGTGAAATACTTTATTGGCTAGCTGAACTTCAATAATGTGGCTACTCTCTGCACCAGTCCTCACGTAGTTATGTCTGCAGCATAAGGTCCTTTTTGCATTGGTCAATCTGACGATAAAAGCTGTTGCCTAGTAACGAACTGACACAATGAAATACTGTTTCTTCAACCCATCTAACACTAGAGCAAATAATGCCATTGCACTAGCCAGTTAACCATTTCTGCCTTGCTTCCTAGAACATAAGTCGCTTGAGTAACGTTTGCCCCCAAGAATTAGAACAAACGTTATTTGTTGCGTAAAGCCCGCTGCTGCAGACACTAGTCATAGGTTCTTCGAACCAAAGTCTCAACTTATCTCGTGCATCGGTCTTGTAAGTCTCGACCACGTACACGTTAGGGAGGATAGCGTCAGCTGCACTGAAGTTTGTTCACAAATATTTTAAAAATTCAATAGATCAAGTGCATTAAGAGCAATATTAATATCATTAAAAAAAAGAACCAACATCATAGTGTAAAGAGGTCACTATTGCGTCGGTACAAGTGCGCATTATAAAGAAAACGAAATTTAATCACAGAGAACGGGAAACAGCTTGTCCTTGACAGTTGTCAAGTACCGCCACACGGTGGTAAGACGGTAACTCAAACTTCGTATACTACAGTGATAAATTTCTGAAGACCAGTTAACATACAGTTGCCTTAACAGTTCTTATCATCGGACATATTTTTAAGCGACTGTGTGCATGAAACTTTATTAACAGCAAACATACACGAGATATCAAAATGAAGCCCTGCGTTTCAACGACAAAAATACATGTTGCATTTGTGTCCAACGGCCGATTGCCTCTCAAAGTCACTGTCATAAGCTATGCCCTTAGTTTTCTTTCATATGAAGCGAAAACAGGACGTTCTACCGAAAGGATTATAGTCTGTAGTGGGCTTAACAATCACTTTCCTTGAGAATTTGACCTGCTACGGTACTTAATACTCATATTACATATAGCGCGATAGATGCCGATGCCCGTGCTTGCGACACATCTCCCCTAGAGCCAACTCATTTTCGCGACGATGGTCACCCTACAGCACATTTTTTGCATCAACGTGAGCGAAGTTTACGGTGATGCAGAACACAAGTGCTATAGGGCGGCGCGGACACGAAAATGGCTGGAATTTACGGTAAAGACGTCATAAGTACAGGCGTCGCATCAGCGTCTGTCGCACTATATGGAATATGGGCATATATAACTCGTATTAACCGCCAGCACAGAGGGGTTACTAAAATTACCTCTAATGCAGCAGGCACTGCACTTTGACTGAAATCCTCTCTTGTTTTATCTATCCATTCAGAACTTTGGTCTGACTGAGGCAAGGCCTCACTTAGTTGGTAACGTGGACAGGGGTCTGCAGCATTTGACTACAGGTTCAAAACGCATCAACCTATTTTCTTCATGCGGTCAAAGAGAGTAAGCTCAGCTCCAACCTCTTGAAAGCAACCCAACAACAACAACTAAAATCACTTTAGCTTGAATTAATAAATTACCCGTTTAGCCAATCAATGGTAGAGCTTTCTCGCCCCTACGCTAAGGAAGTCTCTTTAGTACATAACAAGCGGCAGCCTTTGTTGAACCCACGCTCTATCCTACGCGATCACGAATAAATGTAAAATCCCTAATCAAGTGATCCTTAAAAACATCAAAGAGAGGGATGGAACACCTGTGCATTGCAAACGACTGTACTATGTAGATAGGTACTTGGTCCATGAACATTTATGTAGCACTGCAGTATTCAAACGAAAATTTCACTAGAACCATGAACATTTACGCAACGCTGTTACTGCTGTGTTCAAACAAAACCAAAGTTTTCCAGACTACTTACGTCACGGGCAGTGGCTTCTGTTAAAACCGTAGAGAGTTTGATAAAAGACCTCTTGCGATAAAGAGCTATTTATGTAGCGACAGTGACCGAGAAACGTTCTATTAGGATAACCTCGGTGTAAGGTCAGAGCAGCGTTCTAAAACGAGCAGGAACTGGAGAAAA
>LQNS02276481.1:9336273-9346854 GCA_001587735.2 Parhyale hawaiensis | reverse complement strand
ACCACAGCTTTTGGCATCACATTGTGGATGTCCCTGCCCCTATACTAGTGCTACTTGGTATAATTTTGTATTGCCAGATCTTTGCTTTACTCTATTTCTTCACTTTACCTCACATTCATTCTATGAAAAATTTGAATGTCTGTATAATACCATTGCTGGGTTGGTACTACATTATTCAAAGATTTAAAACATTGTTTAGCTGTCATCCAGAGCCCAGTAGAGTGTTTATCATCAGTAGAGATGAAAAAGAACTCTCTTATGGCTAGCTATAATGTGGACTTCCATAGTGACTGAAACTGAAGGGAACCAAATTTTTTGATGTAATATTGTCTTTTATATTACCTAGCTATATTTAGCTGTATGTAGGTATTAGGCCCATGTAGCTTTTACTAATATAGGCCTATACAGTGAGTTGTTAAGCTAAATTCATAAATTGACCAAATACTCTTGCTATGTGTTTGAAAGGATGCTGAATATGCTGTGTACCGTATATCTTGTGGATAAGCTGACCTCTGGTGTGAACATTCAGCCACACAAGCTTATACTTCAAAAATAAAGTTTACCAAAAAGTAAGTAGACTAGCTAATAGATGTCATTCCCAAGTAGTTTATTTAGTTAAGAGTTTTGCTACTATAGTAAAATTGTGACTCACTAGATCAACTTTGGTAGCTACTCATGAATATTATGATGCAGTAAAACCCCTCTAATCCGCACCTCAATAATCCGAAACCCTCCCTAATCCGAACATCACATTACTGTTTGGAATGCTATCTGAACAAGTGAGCATTTTACGGATTAATGGGGTAAAGTACGGAGTTCATACAAATACCTCAGTAATCCGTGCAAGGCGTTTCTCATTTTTCGGATAAAAGAGGTGATGAGCAAAAAATCTGCGTGAAGTGCTGCGCAGAAGGTATGAAAAATCTCTCTATAATCCGTATTAGTGCGGAATAAAGAGGTTTTTTTTGGATTTGCAAGTACCCCGGTAATCTGAAATCCCCGCTAATCCGTCAACCCCTTCCCCCCCGTGCTGTGCGAATTAGAAGGGTTTTACTGTATATGATAATGTTTATGTTCAAGAAATGGCAGTTCTAATATCATTGATTTATTACCTAGCTACTATAAATTGTACTTCAAAAACTGACTATTCTACCCTGGAAACAAGCAAAACCCAATCAGTTGAAATCCTTTGTATAGGTATAGTCTATACTTTATAGTTACATGTGATACCGTAGGCTTTTTGTGATTCAACACTTGAGTACTGTAGTTCCCTAAGCATTGAGAGAAGCCAATTAGTAGCTACCTATAGGAATCTAACTTATAACTCATTCTCATTGAATTGTGAATTTTTCCCAATTTTTTAGGTGACTGGCTGTTAGGTAATGATTGAATATTTTGGTTGTAGTCACTGTAAGAAGAGATCATTTCTAGGGGCATAGCTACTAGAGTATTTCCTCAGCTGTAGCAAGGCTTTAGAAATTGCTTTCCTTTCATGTTGTCTCTGCTTCTGTTGTTGTTCTACCTAGCCTACTCCAACTAATATGGGTTTTGGACTGTAATGGACACAGTCCAACAGTGACACATGGGTTTTGCCTGAATGGGACTGCAATTCCTTGGACCCCAAAATGTCTTATGATTTTCTCAACAAAAGAGGCCCACCTTCACTGATTGTTTCTTGATTCTAGCAGCTTCCCACCCTGATTTTTGGCCCCACAAATTAACAATCTCTAACCCTTCTACTGATTATCTGTTCTATTGTTGTTCCTCTTATTTCTGGTTCTTTCCATGCATGGGCTCCATGCTTTGCATGATATACCTAATAGCTAGTTAATTTTTGTAGACATTTTTCTTTTTTGAACTTCCATTTTTGAACAAAAATGGCAAATGCTTCTTACAATAATCAGTAGCCTGTGATTGTAATGTATGGGCATGTGTGACTCCTTTTGAGTCATTTTAAACTTAAACACCTTGTGGCATAAGTTCAGTATCACGAGTGGAGGGCTGAAATTGCTATGTCCATAGTTTTGACATTTTTCACATTCAGATCAACTTACCTGATTGTGTGATAGGTAGCTTAATTCCTTCTGGCAGTTTCTGGGTGGAACGTCATACAAAATATATAGGTACTGGTACCTATATATTAAGAGAGAGAGAGAGAGAGAGACAGGATGAAAGCATTATCATCTCTCTCTCACTTTGTTCATGAGTGATGATAGTGGCATCAACATTCTTTTATCTGGTTGCTACTAACAATGACTAATTACCTTTTGTATTCTTTTCTGCCCCATCCAAAAAAAAATTTAATACAGTTAACAGAGCACTTAGCACCAACAGTAATAAGGGGAAATTTTAAATGGGTTGATAGTTAGCTACATGTTATGCTCATTTCGTTTCCCACATAACTTAGTTAACCTGGTGGCATCAGTCTGCAGAAGTGAGTCAAACAAGATACCACCATCCTAAGAAAAGTGAAACTTGTGAAGATATTTTCAATTATTTATCATCTTTCTGAATATCCGTTTTATGAGTGCCAGGCATTTAACTGATAGTTTTTGTAATTTGCGTTTTTTATGAAAGATAGAAGATAGTAATGCATACTGAATTACATTTGTTTGCTTTATCTACATTTTTTGGTTACATACAGTGCATCTTGTTCTGGAAAGTTGCAAGTCTAAGCTAGGTGCTTTGGCATTGGTTAATTTATCAAGCTGTTTTCTTTCTATACGGTATCTAGCTGCCGACTCGAAGCTTTTGTTTTTATTCATTTCTTCTATCGTGTGTTGTCTCCATGCATTGTAGACATCCACAGCTTGAACCTTGATTAAACCTGATGTCCAACTTGATAAAAATATTCAGTTTTCATAATCACTTTTTTTGTACAGGTTTTTAAATACATGTCATCTGCAGTTAGCATTCAAGTTTCATTGTGTGCAGATATGCCAAAAATGGGGGCTTGGGTTTTTGACACATCTGTGTGTCTTATTATCACAACTCTTTGTTTTTGAGTACGGTATGCAATGGCACCTGTGTTCAAGCAGGGTTGGATGAGCTGTTTGGGAGCAATATGTTACTTTATATCTGGGGGTGTCGCAATCGTTACCGGTGCTACACATGTGACCCAGCCAGTCACAACTGTTATCGCAATCATAGCTCAAGTGATTGCGACATGGGTTACGTTGTTGCAGGTCATTCATTCAAAAATGCAACAAATAAACTCTTTACACCAGAATAAGTAAATCAGATCAGTTACTTGAAATACCAAAAATCTCAATTAAAGTGGAATTTTAAAGTAATGAAACTTATTCCGCGCATCCCTAGATTGCGTTCTCATAAACGCTTTTTGCGTTACGGTAACCTTTTTTCAGGGCGCGGTAGCCCAGATTTGGTGTGATTGTGGCATACCCCTGATGTGTTATCATAGGTTAGTGTTTTTACTGGTTTGAACTTTTCTGGATACCGTAAGTTTTTATTATTTGCTATTTATTTCTTTTTGTGTGAATAGGTAGTCTTTTATTCTAATTTTCCCCTTCTTTATCCAACTTGCTGCTCCTTGCACTGTTCATACCTATAAAACGCCAGGAAGCTTCTGCTACTGGTAGTAGCGTAAGTGATAAAACGCCAGGTAGCTTCTGCTACTAATTGTAAGCGCCTAGGTTTTTATTACAGGAATATCACATGTGCGTGTGCAAAGATTTTTTTCTCAGATGACATTTCCATTTTGTATATTGTTCTGTAGTAGGTAGCAGGAGAAACTGCGTCAATACTAATCTAGCCACTTAACTTCTCAGTGCAGTGGATCAAATATATTTAAAATAACTATGTAAATTTGGCTGTTGATGTCTTGGATTGGCAAGACTCTGTGAATGATTACATTAATCTCTGTAGCTTTTTCACTTGTGATGAAAAGTTGAGCATATTTTATCTTCTGCAAACATGGGTTAAAAGTCTGTCTTTATTTGGATTACGGTAGCAGTTATTGTGTGAAATTGTTTGTTTTGTTCTTTACAGGCGAGCATGTACGGTACATATACTGTATACCGGTATGTATTTGGACGCTTGCATTTTAATGTAACGTGTTTGCCGTTTTAGTACTGTACAGCTGCTGCCATTAGCTATGAAAATTATCAGTCCTAGCACTGATGACTACAACCAGCAGCACAGCACAGATTTATTAGGAGTGGTATTATGATTTTAGAACATTTCATGGAAAAAAAGGAAATACAGACGTACTATCTAGACAGTTTTATGGTGTCTGTTTTATATTAAGAAGTGTAAAGTATGGAAATAGCTATACACTTGAATGTTTCTTAAAAAAAGCTGAATGGCGGCTTCAGGCTTGTAGTTACTCGTGTAATAGCTACGAGCTAACTGTTTGTTAATTGGTACGGTAACTGCTGCCTGTAATATTAGCATATAGCTATACCTACCTACATTAATTATTTGGCATGAACTGTTCATTTGAGTCGACAATATCTGCTAGCTCTGAGCGATTTTACTTCGATGCTTATGGAGAATACAGCATGGTAACCTACTGCATGCTAAGCATTAGACAAGAACACTTGGTAATTTAGCTACACTTGTATGAAATTTAAAAAATAGTTGCAATATTAATGCAGATGATGTAGCTATGGTTTGTCAACCGGGCTGATGAAAAATTTGCCATGATACGTATCATACTGTTCGTGCGGAGGTTTGGGTAATCTACCGCGGTGCAGTTAGTTTGGAGAAAAATCTTCAACTATAAGATCAAAAAGGTGCTGTTTCACTGTACACATACCTTTTACCTGCCATTGGTGACAAGCGATTGGGCAATGGCTAATACTAAGACTGTGTTTCTTAAAAGTTCTGATGTAGAGGCAATTACCTGAGAGTGAGCAGTAAGGTGTGATGAATATCGGAGAATTGACACTGTACAGTTTCACATTTGACATGCATTAGACTAAACACTAGGTAACTTCTGTAAATGTCTGTGTTTTGAAAGATTGAAGATTGTCTAGGCATTCTCTTGTATTATGTGCTGTTCATTTCCTATGGTGTTAGGAATGTTGCTTTTTGTGTTTTATTGCATTTTCAAATTTTATTTTGACCTTTAGCTGTGCAAACCTGGTAGCTACTCGGGCGTAAGCGAAATACAGAGGTGAGATTTAAAATAAATTTATATTGCTTGAAGATCATATTTTGGTCATTCTTAATTTGATCAACTATGGTACCAAAGACTAAAGTGCCAGAGGACTAGAAGTGTAATACATGTTGTTTCGTGTGTGGTGTGTCTCGGGCATCATCCGTTGGTGCAATAAAATACAGTAATGTTGTGCCTTTAATTTTCATATAAATTAATTGTAGCTATCACTTTGTTGTTACCCCCTTCCTAACAATTAGTCCAACATATGTGATTGAGTTTATTGTTTAGCATTTGAACTGGTTTGTAACTTCAATTTCTATAAAGTGGTCATTCACATTTTAGTGTGTATCTCTTGCCAGGAAAAATATCTAGGTATGTTTTGGCACCTCTGCAGAATGTGAAAGGAGAAATTATACTAGATAATATTCTAGTGTGCAACAACTGAAATAGAATCTTCTCTGTCTTGTATTCCTGGAATTCTATAGGCTATGCACCTCCTCTCGTCCCGTAACTATCGTAATTTTTAATGCATAAATTTCGCCATTGAAATAAGACCTACCACTCAGTGCATCAGTGATAGTAAAACTTGTACCCTGGGGGTTTGAGCTCCACTTGTGAACTGAAAACTGTTTAGTCCAGTCAGAAAATTAAAGGTATTTATTCGAAGTATGTAAGATGTGGAATCTGATAATCTCGCCAAATATATGGTTTGTTTTGGGAGGCAATTTATGTGCATGTAAATGAGTAAAATTCCTATGTTTCCTTTAGTTTTATCATTAGAGTTGCTACTAAGGCACTGACATTATTTTGAAGGTTGTGTCAGTAAATTTTGCTTTTTCTTGTAAGTTAATAATTCGAGAGCTTAGAGCCAGAAGTGGCTATGTCCATTTTTAGCGAAATCGGGTTCCACTCACAAAGTGGGTGCCTGTGAGGTATATATTCGGTGTCACAAGTGTCTATGCCATATGCATCTCTTCATAAAGAGATACGGCTTGGACAGATAGGTATGGCATAGACACCCGTGGCACTAAAAATATACCTCACGGGCACTCACTTATTGAGTGGAACCCGATTTCGCCAAAAATGGGCATAGCCACTTCTGACTCTAAGCCCTTGATATAGTCTATTCTAGTATGTAAGCAGTTTCGTTTTACCGAGTTCTCATACTTAAGTATGTATTTATTTTATGTTAAGTTGTGTTGTTGGTATTGAAAGGAGATTTCTTCGCGCTTGTACTTTCCATTTGGAAAAAGGTTCCTACCTATCAAATATATACTACCATTTTATGATTAATTTTGTAAATGATTTAGTGTGATTTTTTAGGGAGGGCGGGGCGGCGACTAAATAAAAGCAATGTGTAGCATTTACCCTTTGCTGCAAGCAATTTTCATGTTCTTGATGGACTGCCTTCGTATAACCGACATTTGGAATTATTCAATACAAGCATGCAAACACCTTTGAGCAGCACCTTGTCTGGAATGATATCGACTCTTCTGCCACACGACTATTGTCTTCATTGCTCTGTCGAGATTAATTCATTTTACAAAAGCACGAAAATGTGATGCGCAAAGATGTATTGTAACCGTCGTACCATCATTAACGTGTTAAACAATGGTGACGTTCCCCTAACTCATCCGATTTTTATTTGTGGATACCTGTAATTTATTCAGAGTTTTATTAATACCGTGGTTCTGATGCTTCGTCGAAGTACGGCATTTTTTTTAAATTTGTAAGATTTGACCATGATAAATTAGGGGATTTAGCTATCTGTACTTGTCATTGAACTTTCCTTCAGTTTTTCACTCTACTGATGAAGTAGCTACATGAGACGAAATTCTTACTGTATTATTTTGAATCGCGGGGATGTAACCCAAGACAAACGACGAATTGTCTTTGGCATTTTCTATAATCAAAATTTGATTTGTCATTCATACTGTAAACGCTTCGTTGCTCATGCAATAGAGGTAGTACCTATTAACTTTTTGTCATTTTCAAGCTTTGCTGTCATCAGTCTTGTGCGACATCTGAGTCCTTGAGCATATGAGGCAATTTATATGAGCGTGTATGCAAAACACGTTTTTCCGCTCTCTTAGTCATTTTGGTAAATTGTAATGGGTTCAATTTACCTTTTTTTACTTGAACATTCAAGTTTCATATGCCGTCTATTTTAACATCTTAGAACCCTCAGAGTGTGCTGTACTTCATCATATTTGAGCAATCACTGCCTTGGCTGAGATTTTTCCTTCTGAATTTTTTTTGTTTTGACTCCAATAGCTTATAGAGGACGAGAGCGTGAGTCTCGCCTCCTCTCTCAGGAAGGGTTTCTTTGTCCGTGCGTCTGCTGCCGACTTTGATCTAAATACCTGTTTAGCGGCGCCAAATTCTCCTGAACGGCACTATGAATCAGTGGTGGAACAACTGTGCAGTATGGAATACTGTTTTGTGTGCAATTAGTAATAGTCTGTATTACACTCTTATCGTTCTTCACTTCAGCAGTTTCATTGTGTTTATTGACTTTCACTTTGAATGAAAAGAACTTCTTTCCATAAACAACCTCTCAGGGGGCATATGATGGGCCAAAGGGCATCAGGTTTGGTTCGCCCGTTTGATGCTATGCAGCTATAGGGTACCTACGGTACCTTAGCCATTAGCTAGGCCTTCGGGACGTCTTTCCTCTTTCCCCACTTTGCTTTTGTCCAGTTTCAGGCTCCTTCTGATGATGTTTTGTCTGTTCTCCCTCTTCTTTCTTCTGCCCCGTGAGGTGGCCGACCTAGTCCGCGGGCCTGCTACTTTATACCGTGTGAAGGGCCGTCCACCCGAGTGCCGTGCTTCTGTGTTCTTCTTCTTCTCCAGTGGCTGGCGGAGAAAAATAATAAACTACCAGCAATCAAAGAAACCGTCCGACAGTGGCACTCGTAAAATAGCGATGATTGCCGAATGGACGTCGTACTGTGCCGCCTACGTTTTGGGCACACGACTCACTCTCGACTGTGCGCGGACGAGGGGTCCGCAACCCTATTGCGACGACTGCCTCGTACGTCTCACCGTCTTGCATTTGATGGCCGAGTGTCCCAACTTCTCCGACGAGCGGAGGGACTGCTATCCGGACCTGCATGGCCGGAATGCTGACTCCATCCTCCGAGGAATGTTTTCTGAGAGACCTCGCGGCCAATTTAATAGAAATGCCCTGTAGACTTTCCTTATCAGATGTGGCCTCTATCACATACTGTGATGAATCCATTACGATGAATGCTATCGTCAACTACGGCTCTACCTTATTCTTTGTGAATTGCATATAGCTACTAGGCTATATGTAAAATTAATAATGATAATAAAGTTCTCCTTACAACGATTCTATAATACAAAAATGAGACAAATCCCGCGCTCTAGAGGCGCATGAGCCTCTGGTTAAACACAGGCATAGTTCGGCGCGGTATTGGCAGTGTGCCACTGAAGCGCCAGTAAAAACTTCTACTACTACAACGACAATCTAGTTTCCCTTTTCGTCTCTTAGAGATGCTTTACACCTTATTTCAATACCCGTAGGAACGCAAGTGGCCGATTGCAGACAATGTGTCATTGAACATTTGGTTGTTTGGGGTGTGTTCGTCTCACGGCGGCTGCACACCTAACAGCTCAAGTAAATTTCCTTAAAAAATCCTTCCATAATATTTTGAGTTATGGCACTGAGTTAAAAAAAAGAGGCAGACAAACAAACAAAAGGTAGAATGGATCTTCACCGAAAGTTAATCATCTGTTCCTCCTAACAATCCATGTGAATTTTTTAAAGAACCGCCTATAACTTTTTGAGTTATCTTGGTGACAAGACAAAGAGACAGACAAACTCGACGAAAACCTAACCTCAGAGGTAATAATAGCAATGAACAAAGGGGCTTTCTCGAATCTGTTTTGTGGTCGGCGTAGCTAGTAGTAGAAGTTTTACCAGCGCTTCAGTGGCACATAGCCTATATCGCGCCGAACTATTCCTGTGTTTAACCGCAGGCTCGTGCGCCGCTAGCGCGCGACGAAGTATGTCTCATTTTATATTAAAAGGAAGTATTAAGGAGGGGACTATTATTAATTTTACATAAAGTAAGGGTATTTAGCAAAGAAGAGGATAATGTAGTTAGTGGTGGTATCTATCGTAATGAGTTCATCACGGTTTATTATAAAGGTCACATCTGATAAAGGAAAGTTTTAAGGGCGTCTCTGTTAAATTGGCAACGAGGTCCCTAAGCTAGCATTCCCCGGAGTATGAAGTCTGCATCCTGTCCATAAGGTCCGGAAAACAGTCCCTCCGCTCGTTGGAGACGTTGGGGCACTCGGCCATCAAATGTAAGACGGTGAGAGGTACGACGCAATAGGACTGCGGGAGCCCCATTCGCAAATAGTCAAGAGTAAGTCTCGTGTGTCCAACACGCAGGCAGCACAGTATAACGTCCATTCGGAGGTCGTCGCTATTTGACGAGTGCCACTGTCGGACGGTTTTCTTCGATTTTTCATAATTGTTTCTTTGGGACTGCCATAGGCAATTCCGTCAGGGCCACTTGCCTCGACTGTCGGCGTCGCTATCACGAATCGTCAAGTGACGGCTACGGTGGGGAAACTACAGTAAATAAATAATTTTTTGAAGCACGAATGTTGAATTGCACCGAAGAGAATTTGTAAATCGCGATTTTTTCGGTGTTGAAATTTTTAGCATTCCCTTGTTTTTCTTTAGTGCTGTAATAACCTGTTTTGATCTAGTCATAAGCTGTTGCTAGTTTAGTTGCTTTGTTGTATAGTACAAATATAGCCAGTGTTGTATGGATTTTTGAAGCGATTTGGCATTTGTTTTCTGTGTACAGATGCTTCAATAGAGCCTAGTTATCCTCCAAGGTAACACAGAGTCTTTTTTTCTTGGACAATCGGCAATAGAATATACCTATTCACTTAGAAATCAATATTCTTTGTAATAAAGTGGATCTGATGAGTTACATGTAGAAAACTTTGGTGATGTACGTGCCAGAAAGGTTTTACAATTTTTTTTTATAAATATTGACGTTTCAAGCGCTGCCAGTCTGCAAAATGCCAAATCTGTTTAACGCACTTCCAAGAATAAGTGAAATGCGTAGCCTAATTGATAACATCATACATGTAGTTATAAGTAACTATACTGTATACCTATTAGTTTCTATATCTTAATTCCATCAAGAATTCAAGATATATGACGAGGTGATAATAGAAGCTCATTAATGAATGACTTTGGCGTGTACCGCTACACTGCTTCGAAATTCAATATCCTTTTTTTCTTTTGAAGCGTTGAAATACTGAGTGAAATTTCACTGCATTACAGTCGAGCTTGCCCTCAGGGGCATATTGTGGCGAGCCCTTTCCCTGCCACAATATGTTTGGGCATCACGCACCCAAGGGTCCCGAGTGCCTTCTCCGCAGGGGATGTAGCATCTGGCCGCAGTTCC
>LQNS02276481.1:9206664-9220636 GCA_001587735.2 Parhyale hawaiensis | reverse complement strand
CTGCGGCAAGCTGCGACATCACCTGCGGAGAAAGCAATCGGGACCTTCGGGTTCGTGAGGCAGACTCAAATAATATTTTGGCTGGGAAAGAAGCCCATCAGAATCCATCACTTTGAGGGCTGAATGAAAAATTTGGACTATTAAGAAAATAATAGAAGGTGTTATGGCAGCTAGACCGTCAAGGTGTAACCCTTTTGTTGAATTAGTCATGAAAATATATAATTTATTACATCTTACCGTCCCATCACAAAAGTTCGTACTGCCACAATATCTACATAGTCCATAAAATCCAAAAAAGTCCACAAAGTTCACCAGGTCCACCCGGTCCACAAGGTCTCGAGCCAAAGAGATTAGAATCCACTATATAAAACACAGCTGTTGGTAGCTTGCTTGCTCCCTTGTTTCCTTGCTCGCTTGCTCCAATGTTGGTCCGTCACGCAGTTAAGAGTTTAATAGGAGAAATTCATGTACTGAAAAACAAGTTGAGATACCATACAATTTCAGCGCTTGGGGTACCGGTGACAAATATAGCTCTGGATCTCCGGCCTCTGGATCCCGGGCTCTGAATCCTTAGCCTCTGGATCCCCGCTTTCATTGCTGAATGATATCGTAGTGGTTGAGTCTTCACGCTGAGCAGACGCCTTTTTATATTGAATTTACATAGCAGCCAAATTTCGATGCTGGAGGTTCAACAATCAGTTGGTTTCCACAATACGGTGAGCCCTGGGCATTTCCAGTGAATTTTGACTGAACTATATTTTCTTAAGGCAGCTTAACGTTTGATAAATTTCAAGCTGTTATTCAGGCCTTATCTTGCAGGGGGGATATTTTGCTATCGCAAAACTCATGGTTTTAGATACAACTAATGGAAGATCAGGCTTGCAGGGATGAGACCTATAATACAGCAAGACCTATACTGGGAACCGGAACAGTAAAAAGCTCAATCACAATATTTTTGCTGTCATATTTGACGGCTAGTACAATTATATGTACAAGTTGTATTCTATAAACTCTTTGCTCGAACCCAGGACTATTTATAATATCAATAGCGCTATTCCTTCGTTCGTTCGTGTATTACATTCTTCAATAATAAAAGAAAATTGAAGCGAATAGTTTTAAAGCTCAGCAGCTGTCGATCAGTCAAATAGCCTGGAAGAAAGTCGGCAAAATCTTCAAAATAACGTGAATCAGGCAGCATTATGAAGATAACGTAAGTATCTATGATACGGTGTGGATCATCTATCGGATGCAACAGGGCAAGGTTTTTCAGGCCTATCAGTTTTCAATGGAGCTTAAGAGGACGACCTGAGCCTCTAACCTGGGCTAATTTCCGCCTATCTGTTTTGTTAAAGCTTGACAGAAAATGGATAAACAGACAGATAAATATACATCGGTCTTTATTATATTGTAGATTATTGCCTACTGAATTCCATCAAAAGGGAACAGGATCGCTGAAATATCAAACGGGGCAAGAAATGCATCCAGATAATAAAGGGATAAGGATTTCACTTAGCCTTCTTCTGCCACCTCGTCATCGATCTCCATAGAAAAGAAACTTGATTACGAAATCTGCATCGTGGTGGAATTCCCACGGTAAAGGCAAACAATGATATAGATTCCAAAGCGCTTACACATAAGCGCGTTGGAATCTGTATCATTGTTCCAGGCGTCAAGACGGGACGGACACTTGAGGAGCATTGTATCCTGGATACCGCTTGATATTTAGGTAAAATGAGCTAAAGAATTTAAATTCTAAAATTTATGTCTCTTGGCCAGTATGAACAGCTAAGACGAGTGATGAATAGCATCAGTCGAATGTTTTTAAAGCTAAAAAAAATATAAAAACTCGATATAAGATACCGATCACTTCATAGGTCGAGTGCACAAGAATTGAAATTTTATTCGTTTTCCCAATATCAGTGCCTAATACGATTGAAGAAATGCGCACAGCTTATTCGCTTCAAGATGGGATAAAATTCGAGCGTTGAAGATCAAGCTACTTCGATTGTGTCTGTGATACGGAAATGAAGCTTAGGTCGGCTGCTTAAACGTGCACGTCAGATTTAAAGAAGATACACTGCGTGCCTACAGAGTGTTGAATATTTCATTAAGAAGCAAAGAAGCTGGTGATGGAGGCGGGTACGGGCAGTTGCCCCGTGAGCGGACTGTCAAACAACGTGAGGTCTTTGGCCAATGAATAACTACTGTCTTTTTTTTACGAAAATGAACAAGATGATGTGATCCAACTGGTCGCGGGCCGTCTAGTAGTAATTAATCAGCCGCTCCCAGGTCCGTATCCTGGATAGGGTAACATGTCTAGTACCCGTCCACCATGCTAATAGCCGTCCATTAAGCTTTAAAAAGCTTCCTGTGTGAAAACTAGCAGTGCTAGAAAGCCGTACATAGGCTTAAACTGTAGCCTAAGTAGTGCCGCACCATCCCTAAAAATGACGGGCTTAAAAAATCAAACAAGAAAAAATGCTGGTGGTTTTCATATTTTTCATGTTTTTAGTGGAAAAAATGTGAAAACCACCACCATTTTTTTCTTGTTATATTTTTTAAGCCCATCATTTTCATGGATGAGCCGCCGTGGCGTAGTGGTTAGAGCGCTCGCTGCTGCATCAGCAGGTTGAGCGTTCGAGTCCCGCAAGCGTCATTGGTTCACGGCAGGAAAGGCATGCGGTGAATAAAGGGCCTAAGCTCCAGCAAAGTCCTGGCATTAGCTGAGCACCGTCCAAGCCCGATATCCTTACTTGGGAGATGCGGGAGATCGTGACATAAAACAGATTCATTTTCAGGGATGGTGCGGCACAATTTAGCCAACAATTTAAGCCTATGTACGGCTTTCTATTACTGATAATTTTCACACAGAAAGTTTTTTAGTGTCAAGTGGACCGCTACTAGCAGGGTGGACGGGTACTAGACATGTTGCTCTACGATCTTTGGCAGGCTATGGACAGGTCACTTTTCAACGGATACCGAGTTGCTGACAGTATATGTCCACGCTACCAGTGTAAATTCCAGAGACTTAGCTTATAAAAAGAGTGCGAAAACAGATATACGAGCGATTTAAGTAAATTGCTCTGAAGGGGAGGAATCATCGCCGCTCAATACCACAAAAAATTGTACCTGACAAAAATAACATGAAACAATTCACGGAGGTTTGCTTTGCATTTGTGAAAGGAATATATGCCATTCCGACAGAGAAAATGCTTGTGAGATGTTGCTGAAGGAAATTCATGCTTTTCAGGAAAGACTTTGTAATGTTCATATCAAATTTTTAAAAGATCCTAAACATGCACAATTTCCATGATCATATCGATAACAACTTTTGTTGAACGAATAATTGCATGGCTTAATCTTTCTACAACGAAGTAAACTGACCGAACAGCACTCGTCTATAGGGGTGTTCGACTGATCAGCGGAATGAAGCCTTTGAAGCTTGAATAATCCAAATCTTCCGATAGGTGTCCTGGCTTCGACTTGTTGATTCCGGGGAACTTTGTCTTACTCCCTAAGATGTCCGAAGACTCACCATAATTGGGTTGCGTCTAGCAACTGAGACTCGATTTAAAGTGACGAAGCCAAGGTTGCAGCCTGTGTTCCTGATAAGTCAATCCAAGTCCAGTGGACTTGGCTTCAATCGACTTTGGCGACCCAATCTATATCTAATCAAAGCAGACATTAGTAGGTGCTTGTAGCTACTACATCAATTATTATGGAAACAAAGCCGTCGCTATACAGTACAGGGAAAATCCTTGTGCGATGTCGTTGAGAAAAAGCCGTGGTATTCTGGAGAGACACAGCTTCTTCGCGTTTAGACGGGAAGAAATTCGAGGGATTGGTGAGCAGTCGCAAGCTTTCTATGGATTAGCTCTTTGATTCGATTTTATCTGTGAACCGGATATTAAACTGAGCTCAGCCTCAAGAGCGAGCATTCATCTGTTCCATGGGCAATACAACTGAATATAAATTGACATTGCTTACAGCCTGGGTGTTGAATATACGTTAGAGAAGCAAAGACTCTGTTGACAGTGATCCGTACGGGCAGTTCATTGACGGGCAGGAGAGGACGGCCGAATAGCGGGAGGTCTATGACCAGCTAAATAACACCTGCTTTAGTGCGAAAGCAAAGACGATCGTGATGACGACCCAACGGGTCACGGGCCGTCAAGTCTGTATTTAAAAATCCTAAGCACGCACCATTTTCAAGACTACCACTTTTGTTAAAGAAATAATTACAACTCTTAGCTATACCTTAAAGAAGCACGTTGACGAAACTGTAGTCGTCTATGTAGATAGCACAATTTTTATCTGCATCTAATCAAGAAAGAATTTAACACGTGTTCATATGATTACGAGGCTACTGCATCTTTTCCCGCTCATAATGAACGAAGTGATACAGTCACCCGGTAATTAGAATACGACCTCCACACAACCGTGTTCTCTTTGTATGATTACAGACTATACAGAGCTGTACTGAGTTGAGGTGTTCCTACGGTGCTATTAATTACAACGTAACTTTTCGGTACTGCTATAATTTGTGCGATCTTAGAAATAGTGTAGCATTCACGATACGGAATAAAAGGTTTGCGGGTTATTACGTAACCTCCGTCCCGTTGATACGCAGCTCTCATGAGCAATTTATTAATGCATATGTTGGCATTCTTTGTTCTTCGTGCAATTTTCAATGTCAATCACCTGCGAGTGGCCGTTGGTCTTTTTAATGAAATGCTGACACATTCACTGCAGTTTATTTCCCACATGTCATATTATTTTACATCCTCTTGTAGTAAACTGATGATTTGATACTCGTTTGTGAGATAAGTGAATGGAGACACTACTTTATAATAGATGTGGGAGGTAATTATCCATGCAATCGAGGAACGCGAACAGAAGATCTGCTCATTATTCATTTATGCTTCCTAACTTGGCTCGTACTACCTAATAAGATATAGATTATAAACTTTCGAAATTACAGGCTGCATGCATACATCAATCCTGGGTATTTAATAATGAATGTGACGAGGTTTGTTTTTAGACGATGGTAGGGTGAGGAGCGATGGATGCCTGAGATGGAGTGGGACAGGACGCGGTGGAGGGAGTCCATGACGAGTATTTTTTTCTGACAGGAAGTAGTGAAGAAGGCAAGAATAAATCTGCTAGTGCCGCAGATCCTCCAATGAACCGAGCCCACGAATTGGCACTATCATCCGTGGTGGCTCGAGCTTAGGCACTGCGGAACTGCAGTGTCCCCCTCTTGCACCATGTATTATCGATATTATTTAATATAGCGAGTCTCCCTTCTATGTATATTGTCTATGAAATTTATTAGTATTGTCTTACCCACAACATACTGTCAGAGGCAATACTCTAGTCCATCAATTGTAAATAAATCCTTGTATGGAAGTGTGCAATGCTCCCAAAATAATTACTGCTCTAAGCCGCCGCTAACTATGAGTACAACAAGGAGTAGCTTAAACATGAATGATAGACTCTACTATACCTTGTCTACCGGCATAAATAGGGCCATTCTAGAGTAGGTCTGGAGGCCGATTTACGTAATCTTTGGTAAAATGAGTTCTAATAATCACGGAGACTTCAAACAAAAATCATTTTAGATGTTGTACTTTAAGGAATACGTTGTAGAGCAGGAAAACCAAATTAATCATTATGTATCACCAGTGGGCTATAATATAGAATATTGCAACACCAAGAATTATTGAAAATTCGTCATGGTTTTTAGGAATATTAAGTTTTCTAGAACAAATAAGTACATTCAGACTATGTTCTTTAGAATGCGATACAATTACGTTTTTCCATTGACGGATAGGCAGCACCAACTCCAGAAATTAATGTATGTAGAGCTTTCGGCAGAGCTCATTCCAATAGCCTCAAGAAATAGGTTAAGAAATTTCAGGATTACTGAAGAACTGAATTAGAACCACAGTAATGCCACAAAGGGAAACCACATTGGTAGCCATAAACTAAAAATGCATCATTAGCCATGAGACAAAAGATAGCCGCGAAATGATCTTAAAATATGAGATTTTGGTGCCGGTACAACCATTTTACTATTGGATCCATCTCAAGCTGCACATCGTGGTTGTCTATGTCATTTCACTTGACTGTTAAGGTATATAACACCATTTCGTGGTTGCCAACGTTACATCACTTCATGGTTGCCTAAATTAATTGCCTCACTTCATGGTTGGCTATGTTCTATCACTTCATGACTGTCTATACATCAATTCATTGCTGCCCAAGTTATGTCACTTCATGGTTGCTGAATTTAAACCCATTCATGGTTACCTACATTGCATAAAATAATGGAAGTCTATGTTGCATCACTTCATGGCTGTCTATGTTACATCAATTCATTACTGCCGATGTTGCAGCGCTTCATGGCTGCCTATGTTGCATCGCTACGTGCCAGTCAATGCTATATCACTTCATGGCTACCAATGATACATCACTTCTATGGCTGCCAATGATAGATCACTTTATGGCAGTCTGTGCTCTATTACTACTTCATGGCTGCCAGCTGCTCCAACTCACCCTTCAGCTCTGCTGTCTGCACTGAGTTTTTCGCTTAGCTCGTATACTAAATAATTTTATAAACAACGCCATTAACTGTTTCTTTAGCATTTATTTGCAAATCAAAGTATATCACTAAATTAAAAAAGCCTCTGTTCTACAACATGAGACTGTTTAATTTAATAACTATTGCGAAAGCATCATACCTTACTGTAAAACAAAAGGATACCATAAACAGTTTATCTACTATATTAAACTGTTACGTATCGAAGTCTTAGAAGCGTGTACTGGTTTGCCAGTCATCACTGAATGCTGAAAAACTAAGTAAGATATTTTTTAAAAAGTATGGGAAAGAAACTGATCCACATATAAAAATAAGTATGCCGTATCGCACATGCAGGCTCACGAGTGAACAACTGTGCTTGCCGGTTGGTCTTAAGTGATTACTCAATCTTCATGTTGTCTGTGCATGGGTGTAAACAGCTGTAAGTGTGACTCATTCAAATTGAAGAGTGCTCGTCGCTGCTCAACTTCCAAAAAGGAATTGTACCTAAACAAAGCGATGGCGGAAAATTCAAGCTTAAGATGATATTATCAAGTATGTCATATTCCTGGCAGCAAATCCGCCGGAATTTGCTGCTAAGGCACCTAATCTTTGATGTTAACGAAAACATTATTCAACTCAATTTTTGCCTTTTTGACTTATGCAAGTTTTTTCTTTGAGAGACGTTGCACTGCAGTTTCACCATCTAGCTGTAGTAATCACTCTTGCATATCTTAGAAAAATTTCGATAAACATATCAGTCACAGATAGTGACCGTGCTTGTGCCTTATGAAAACAGTAGCAAGAGCGAAGTTAGAGTATTATTATAAACAGTCACTTTTCATGCCCCTAAAGTAGTAGCTCTAATAAGTTAACTAAATTATGAAGTTCACTAAACCTCAAAAATACATTAAAAGTATATCAATAAATGGTGAAGGGCCTTTAATATTGGGCATTAAGAATTCTTAGAATTCTGACTAGCGCGCAACGCATTGCGTGCACTCCAATATCGCTGCATCTACACCTAGAACGTTAACTTGATTTGTAGTGCTGAGTTAACACAGTAAAGTCAAGAATAATTGCAATTAAAATTAATTATGCACTGATTTGCAGATGCTAATCATAAGGGCTACGTTGATGGCATCCGTGATAATCTAGCTGCCTCCGATGAGCAGTGCAACGCATATGAAGTCAAAAATAATCATGCGACAAAAAAGCTGAAGAGGAACAATACGTTCCACGCAATGTCCCAGCTGAAGCCTATAAATATAGCCCCTCTTGCCTGGTACCGCTCTTTTCAGTTTTTATTACCCGGTGCTTTGCCTTGGGCTTCCT
Source organism: Parhyale hawaiensis (assembly GCA_001587735.2). Taxonomy (NCBI): domain Eukaryota; kingdom Metazoa; phylum Arthropoda; class Malacostraca; order Amphipoda; family Hyalidae; genus Parhyale; species Parhyale hawaiensis. Next base: position 9,212,721 of record LQNS02276481.1, on the reverse strand, counting down.
CTCAGAGGACTTGATGAAGATTATCATATCACTAGTAATAAAGACAAACTAAAATCTGTGAGACGCGTACTACAGATGGCAGCGCATACTCTTTTTGGACAGGAGCCAAATAATGGACTGCCATGAAATTTAGTAAGTGAGGAAAGTATTGACCAGTCTTAGTATCTAGTGTAGCTCTAGTGACAAGCCGTTCATCGGGCACTTGTAACACGTCCCTATATGTTTGTGATTAAGTGGGTTTTGTGTGTATTTAATTAAGGCGTGTTGGATTGGGACTCGTATAACTTCTGAGTTAATTTATTGGTGCAGTGACGCATAGTTTTAGCGTGACATTCGAGCTCCATAAGTAGTAGTTACGGCAACGTGACGGCCGAAGAGAATAGTTGAGTGACTGAGCAATTTTTGCGATATATGTGCCCACGCTATAGAAACAAGCCCCGGAGCAGAATTGGGTTCTCGGCCAATCCGCTTACGCTGAAGGCATTAAACCCAAGTCCAAGAGGAGCTCGAGTTGAGCTAAGCACTGTCAATATAAGTCTAAGTTGAACACGCCTTGAGTTTAGTTAGGTTTCACTTAGCTTCACTGAGCATACATTACTTGGCTATGTCATGGCGTTGCCCTCACCCACTACTGACTAGGATTTTCTAATTACAAGTAATACTGTACTACGTGGCGGCTCCTGTTTTAATCTTTTGTATTACCAAAAAGTAGACGTACTGTGTAGGCTCAAAACAGTGCTGCTTAAATTTGCAGACGTAGATACTACCAGAGCTAACAAAAGTTAACTAGAACGCCTCGTGGCGTAAGACCATCACCCGGTATGAGAGCATATTTCATTGCCGTTATTTTTGATGGCCAGCTAATTCCAGTTTTTTGGCGTGGATCACATCAAGTGCAGCCCACCAGACTCCCTGTAAAAAATTATGAACATTGCTCGACTCTTTCGACCACTTATTGGGTGGACTGATAAACATAAAAACTTAAATACATATTCAACGAAAATATTCTCACCGCTCTTTGCTTCGCTCGCGTGTGATAATAACATGTAATGGCACTACCCTCATGGTTACTAATGTCCAATGCAGACGAGAAGCAAATATTGCCGAGAGTGGCATTTCACCAACACATGCTCCCCTAGACTCGGCGAAAAGTTGCCTGAAGAGCGAGTTCAGCAGGATGCGTCTAGGCGAATCTTTTTCGTAGGTTTGGAGCAACTCAAAGCAACTTACAGTCCAGTTTTTCCTATTATCTGTTCACTACTATGGTATGTAACACCTCCGTTTTTTTAAACTTTAGGTAGATGGTGGCGATTGTAACTGAAATGTCAATGTGCAGTATAACAAGCACATGTCTCCAGGTGACAACGATAATAGCCGCAGAAATCTTACATCACACATGCCGCATTGTGATAACGCGTTCAGTCACGAAAATAAACACAAGCTGTGCGTCAAGTTTGCTGGTTGCTGTCCACACGTAGGAGCGACCTTCATACCACTGAATGACACAGCGCGTTCAGATATGATCTCGTTTCTTTACATTTTTGCTTATATATTACGTCGGTTTGAAATCACATTCGTTTCCTATAATCTTATAACCTTAGTTTTATAGAAACAGGTTATTTTCAAAAGATTTAGAGCATGAAAAACAGATAAAATTGCACTGAATACTCAGCAATCCACTTCCTTGTCGAATCAAAGTACAACATTTTCAGCTCAATTAGTTTTCTTGTATTAAGCTGCAATACAGTTATTCTGACAGTTAAAGTGAGGGTAGATTGCACAAAACATTCAGTTGCTGACTATAATGCACATTGACTAGAAAAATGAGTTTATAAAGAAGCAACAAAATTTATTAAACTAACGTTCAATTTCTTCTCCATGCAACTTCTAAAAACTAAAAATTTAACCCTAGGATATTGCCGCTGCAAAAAAATGTTCCCGTCGCTACGTGTGCATTTAAATGCCGAGCCAAACTTGAGAATTTGACAATTTTGTCTGCCTAAAAAAAGGGAAGATGTCGCTTGTCTGCCTACGGTTTTACTCGCAGCGCTCTGTAGATATGTAGCGCACTGCCGTCCAGGGCCCAGATTTATCAAGCTACTTACAATGTTGTAACTTGTTAGCCTAGCTTGTATCTCGACTTACTGTATTGTAACTCGCGCCACATTTATCAAGCTACTTGCGTGTTGTAACTCATTTATTTAAAACTTTAACTTACTAGCCGGTTGAAGAAAAACTTTTTTCGTGCAAAAATGCAGGAGACAAGCTAGAGAATGTTGTATAATATGCTATATCTTTGCTAAACCTTGGAAAAACAAGCAAGTGGTTACAGTACTTGAGTCTCAACGAGTAATCTAAAACAAAACGCTGATATAATCCACCTGCGCATTGGTTGTTCGTAGAATGGAAGCTGCAACGCCACACCACTGGTTATTTTCCGAAAGGAAGACGTAAAGCGACCGAGTATTGGTTGTAGTACTGAGCTGTAACTTCCAATCACAAGGCTGATAGAATACTGCCTTGTATCGTCGTTGTAAGGTACAACATTGCAAGGTTTACACTATTGTAAATGTTAGTAAATCGGGACCCTGTTCTGCATTTGTTTCACAATCGTGTTGCCTTACAGATCTTCTGAGCAACTTAATATTGGTAGGCTAGTATGCAAGACTCGATAATCTCTTCTCCTGTGGGATCTCCCTCTCACGCGACTCAATATCTTGCCACTCTGGCGTCCACTTTAGGAGCGCTGTCGATGGGAACTGCATCGGGCTTTTCTTCTCCTGCAAGCCTCCAGCTTATGGGTAGCAACACCACCAGGTTCAACTGCTCCTTCATCACTGATGAATCCCTCACAACGGACCAATTCTCTTGGTTCAGTTCTACAGTGAACATTGGCGCTCTAATGGGCGCTTTACTTGCTGGACTGTCGATGAATTACATGGGACGGAAATCTACCATAATCGCAAACACTGTCTCCTTCTTGCTCGGATGGATGCTGATTGGTACAGTATGTAGTGTGCTATATTTCGTAAAATATTAGAGTTGATGGGTCTGTCTCAGTCTGTTTGTTCATCAGAGAAGTTCTAGAAGAAGATGGTGGCTAACTACTGGACCGAATCCACCTTATATTTTCAAAGTTACTGTAGATTTGCAGATCATATAGCGATTGCTAAATACTTTCTGAATGTACTAAGTGCTTGTGTCAGGTACAAGAATAGAAGTGTAAAGGGAACAGTTCTAAACTGTAGAACCTGCTGATAAAACCACCAAATTACTATAGTTTTCTCAACCGGAAAGCTTAACGTATCACAGTCCCCAATATAATGGCCGCATTATGAAATTACTCACCCTAAATTACCAGTAATATATATTTTAGTAATTCTCCAGTGATGTTTCTGTCAACAAAATAATTTTTGTCACTTCATAGCTGTTTTGTAAATGATGTTATTACTGATGCTGCAACATTTTTCGTTAATGGGCTATTATCACTGTAATAGATTCGAACTTTATACGTAACTTCTTCTAACATTTCAGGGTTGTCGACGAACTTCGGGATGCTGTTGACAGGACGCATCTTCTGCGGCATTGGTGTAGGTGTGGTCTCAGCTACGGTGCCAACTTACATTGGTGAAATCGCTTCCCCAGATATCAGGGGATTTTTAGGTAAGAACATTTGGCATTCCTTCATGAGAACTATACCTAGCTGCTTGTGCTTTTGAAATTGGCGATGAAGAATCCGAAATTTACAACCATGAAATATATTGTTTACTTCCAATTAAAAAATATTAAATGAGGTACGTAGTACCAATTCCTTATCAGAAAAGCACTGCAAAATAGCATTCTTATCAAAGAGAGAGAACGGAAGCGCATTAGTAAGTGCAAAAAATCGAGAATAACGACAGTGAGTGTTTACATTCTACGATTGGCTAACCTCCTACGCCGGCTAATTCGCAATGACAATGTCTCTAAGAACTAGAAAGCACGCCGAGAGCGCATACTTCCGCAAGGCAACGGCAACGAAAAATTTAAAATGGCTCTGAAATCATGATTTTCTTTGTATCAACACCAAAATCTAATCATTTATGCCTTTTGATAGTAATAACCCTTTACCTGGCGTCTAAAATATGCTGTCGTAGGAATAGCATTACAGAAGTGACAGTATACGGCCACTTTCCAGGTAAAGGGTTTACAGTTTCTGTAATTTTCGTGAAGATTCGTTCATCACTTTTCGAGTTATGCTGCTAACAAACATTTTAACAAACATAAGTAAAACACACAAGCAGACCAACTGCTCATCACTAAAATTTAATCATTTATGTCTTTTAACATTACAGACAAGTCCTGCAAATTTCATGAAGATCCATCCATAACTTTTTTAAAATTTTGTGCTAACAAGCATATAATCAAACGCAGCGACAAACACACAAACGAACGAACAGGTCATCCCAAAAATTTTATTATTTACTCATATTATATCTAACAACTTATGTAAATTTCATGATAATCCGTCATAACATAAGTTTTTGAGTTATGACCCTAATAAAACAAGTGGTAGACAAACAAACAAACAGATCAACCGATTTTCACTAAGAGTTGATCATCTGTTACTATTAACATGCCTAACTATCTCAAAAAATTTCGGGTGTTTGGCTCGGTAGTGTTGAAATGTCGCTGCTTTAATTGCTATGTCCTCCCTCTTCTGGAAAACTGCTCCGTAGTCTGGGGTTCTTCTGCCGAATGTCATCTCGGTTTGCTTGACACAGTGGTTGGGCGATGTGCGTCACGATAAAATAAAAGCAGGTGCTTTCACACCAGTCTTTATTGCAGCAATTTACCTCAGTGACGTCACGAGCACTTACGTCATGACGAACCAATAGCGAGGCTTGAAGCGACCCCTGTTGGGTCACGCAATAGGTGCATCAGTTGTGCGACATCAGTGAGCATTGAACCGCAATTGCTCCAACACGAGTCCGAAAGGGTCGCTTTATAAATTGCAATAAAAATTGTAGAGATAGGGAGGATTTTGATTTCTTTTAATTTCCTTCATCCAATTTCCAATCGTGTATTGCTGCAAGTGCCAATGAGTTCTTAATACACTCCTCACAAGCACACGGTCGAGAATATCTTTATACAACGGCGGCCTGTGTTGTACGTCTAGCACTGGCAGCTTTGCGCCTCGCTGCCGTAGCCAATTAGCAATGCACCTGGGTGACGTCACCAGCGGAGAAAGAAAGGAGGTCTCCTATTGGTTGATGCTGTTCCCTTATAAGTGCAAGTACCTGCTTTTATTGAACCATGATGTGCGTTCATCCTGGATGGTGTTGTGCCTTGTGATCTGGCGCATCGTCGCAGAGTTGGTGGTGTTGGCTTTTTGTATAAAATATATAACTGCCCTAGTCATACACTGTCCGATTTTCTTCCGGAGCCATTTGTTGGGGTGAGGTATACTCGGCGTACTAGTGCTCTTCATGAGTTTGCATTATAACCGTTTCGATGCCATACGGGCCAGTATTCTCGTTCTTTTTTCCATCGTGTGTGGATGTTTGGAATGGTCTTGATGGCTCTGTCTTTGCAGGTGCCGGTATTGGCAGCTTTAAACGATCTGTACACAGAGCTATTCTGTGATCTCGGATGTTTTCTTTCTTTTTTTCTTCGCTAGCTGGGCTGGTTGCGTGATGGTTTGCCAACCCCAACGAGTTTCTCCTGTCCGATGTCGCCAGTCCAGTGTAATTTAATAATAACAATAATTTATACCTCTTCATAAACATAAAGGTCACTACACTCTGACCATTTTATCGACACAGTTCGGTCCTGGTCAAATTCCTTTATAGCGGTGCCAGTTCTATAGGTATTTCTGAAATTTACCGTATACAGGTAGTGGGTGGGGCTAAGATAGGGGCCGAACAAAATCTCAGAAATACCCCCTGAATTGAGAATGCTTTTGAGGAATTTGACAATGACCTAACTGCCTTAATAAAATGGTCAGAGAGAGTATGACTGGGCCTGATTTACAAAAAAGGAGGGGCCGCCGGGCAACATAAGCTTGGCGGGGGGGGG
>LQNS02276481.1:9180081-9202008 GCA_001587735.2 Parhyale hawaiensis | reverse complement strand
CCTAAAGCTCCGGAGTAGCGAAAAAAGTGGGCTTTGGTAGGAAAAGAGCATACTCACCGGTGACATCTACTGTGCTTCAAACATTTTTTTGCCCCAGTAAAATGATTAACTACTACGTAGTAATTAGCAGTAATTCAGTTTTCCCTTCATAGTTTTCTATGTAAAATCAGAAAACGCCAATTTCTCTTAAAGAAGTCATTAAACTTAAAAAAAATCTTTCTTGTTAAACTTTGAACGCATGTTTAATAATAATAATTACGATTTTCTCAGAAAAATCGGAAAAAATGATGTGTCGACGGGGAAACTGTTAAATCACATGAAATACCGCCTTCGAACGAGTAATATATGAAGCTTGAACTAGTAAAAAAAATGCTTCTCCGTTTGACCATTTGCAATACTTTGACGAGGAAAGCTCTTTAAAATACAAATTTCACAAGTAAAGTTTATCAATTTGGAATTAAATTACTTCAAGAGCGATTAATACTGGCCCGATAATACGTATGCAACTGTAGATTTTTCCCTGTAAGCCATCTTCTTCAGCGGTAAGTTTTCATGGCGAAGTGTACTAGTATGTAAAATTATGTATATGATGATTACAAAATGTGCCGTATAAGTACCTAGGAAGCCGTGGCTATGTTGTTGCAATTGATTTTTTCACCTGTCCACCCATTCGCTTGGCATTCAATTTTCTTATTTCAAGCAAACTAATTTTTGCATCGCACAGTTAATAGCTGTGATAGTGTAGAAATGATTTCCTTTCTTTTTTTGTTCATGGGTGCCCAGGCTCGCCGTATATATTAAGCAAGTAACATGTAGGAACTAATTGACACTGTTTGCTGTCTATCTCTCCACCTGACGTCACAGGAGTGGGCGGGGCTTAACACCTACCTGCGCGTGAGTTAACGTGTTCGTTGTTCAGCCATGGATATTAGTGTATCAACGTCCTGAAAGTGCGTCCGTACCTCTTCTGCAGCTGTGAGCAAGCTGTGTGCGAGGCAAGTTAGGTGCAGCATATTGGGGTACAGAATTTGTAGAGAAGCAGCGGTTTTCTTCATTTGTGCTGCAGCTTCTGTCACCGGCAGCAATATGTTGTTATACTTAACCGATTTTGGCCAAAGAAACGATAAAGATGATGCAATGAACTGCGCTATTGTTGTCCATTTATGCATTCTAACTGAGTGGAATTCAACAGAAACGTGTCAGATTCTTTGTTTAATTCAAGTGTGCCTATTATTGCTGTCGTTATCTGCCCCCCCCGTCGTATCAGTATACTCGATCGTCCAGCCAGCACTTTTGTAACTGGTAATGTCGTGACCAGAATGACCATGACTAACACAATTCCTTACATTTTCGCTTACCACATCGAGTAGAAGCTGCGTGAAAAATGGCCTTTGAGTCGACAAAAAGTGCATCATGCCTCCTGTGAAGCTTTCCTTAGTAGACTGAAGTCTGTCAGTAAGAAAAGAGAAGGCCATATCGAAAAAATGCTGTTAATTTTTATTACGTGTCTGTAAGCTATATGGCCATTCAAGAAAGTTTCAATATCGCTACTTTTTCCATTGAAACATCAGATAAAAAAATATTTGTTGTCGTAAATAAGGTGCATACGGTATAAGATGTTAGCGCTTATTCCAAAGTGTTTTTTGCTTGGAAGAAAGCAACACTACTGCTGTTCAGTTTATACTACTCAACCCCCAAACTTTGTCAGTCCTCGTGATAAGTTTTTTAAAATGAGTGATCTAAAGCCCGCTGCAGACGATAGTCTTTTGTCTTGTCTTTTTTCACTTCACCGCGTCCGAATATTTCGTTCTGTCCTTGCTAACACGACGATGTGTCTACCAATAGTTTCGATAAAATGTTTACCGTCGTATTCTCTGGCTTAGCCCGTGTCACTTGTGCAGTTTCTTGAGACGTTTCAAAATTTTAGCGAATGTCGTCTCAGAAAGCAGCGCTCTTTTTTGTTGTTTACATAGAAATAGCAGCACATTCGAACGCTGTGAAGTGAAAACACGGAACAAAAGACTATCGTCTGCAGCAGGTTTTAGACACAGAGCGGCAGCCTCATCGCGTATAATCAATTTACGTGATGTGTATATGAATTACCCAATTGCCGAACTAACTCTGTTTCCGAACAAACAGTTATATTTAATACGTGAAAATAACAATTCCATCAAATAATAACTGTTTGTTCGGAAATAGAGCTATTTCGGCAACTGGATAATTCCCTTAGTTACAATTCTGAACTTGCATCATTAATATGGTTATGCTAAGTCATGAACCGTAGAATGTCCTTCTTAGCGCATGCCAATGCTGCTGGAAGCTTCAGCTTTTCTATTGTATTTAATAAAATGAGATCACAAGACAGTCTCTCACAAGCATTCTTTTTCTACTAACCGTCCGAATGCATTCTTATATGTTCCTATAGTTAAGAGAACAGTGTAGAGCTTTTGAGTTTTAATCTACACCAAATTTAATGAGATGCAATAAGAATATTGGTGTAACTTGCTTCAGCAGAATGAATTGACGCTTAATAATTTTAGTAAATCCCTTAGTAGACGCGTGTACAATTGTTTTTACTTCGACACAACAAAGCATTGCCATGCTCAGTTCAGGTGACGCGTCCGAATGACTGTGTTGTGAGCTGCTCTTTAATTAAGCGTGTTGGTAACAAACTCTACATCAGTTCCTCCGTGTCGCAGAGCGCCAATGTTGACATATCGACGGAGGTATCAAGCATCACGGTCGCTGCCATGCAGGTGGTGGGGACGGCAATAGGTGCGGCGCTGGCGGACCGAGCTGGTCGGAAGCCGCTCCTCATTGCGTCCACCGGAGCCATGTGTGTGTCGCTCGGTAAGTATTTTAACGACCTTATGAGTCTAGAGCCCGGATTTCTAATCCTAAAATAGGTGTTCAGAGTAGTGCTAAAAATCTAGTGAAAATAGCACTTAAAAAGTCGGTAGAATAGCATATTTTGCTATTAATGTAAATTTTTATTTGCATACATAGTGTAATGGCAATAATCGAATAATGGCTAGAAATCCGGGCTCTACATATGACTTCAGGAGCGAGCCTTACCTTTGATGATACTTCGGAAGAGGTCCAGGTGGCGTTATGCGCGCCACCCATCTTGTGCAAAGGTGAGGGTGCAGTCCGTGACCAGCGGGGTGGCTAACAGCGAGTTATCCCCACAGTTCACGTAGCCGCTTACAGCAGGTTTATCTGGTACTTTCATGAAGCATGAGTCCATTAAGCTTTTTAATTTCGGAGTCTCTGTGCCGGTGATATTTCGAATGTGACGTGGCATTTTGTTTAAAAATCTCGCCCGCGGACAACGAAACTATTAGGATGCTTTGTGGCTATCGCATCACCACCAGTTTGGATCGGAATTTGCATTTCACAACCGCGACCAATACGGTTTTAGTGTCTGGCCCAGATTCGCCCATTAGATTAGATTAGATAGGCGGCAGTAGACGAACCAATAGGCCCATTCCCAAAGAGACACCGGAACTTACGCCCCAGCCCTCGATGAGCTATTGCCATTATGTTAGAAGACTGGAGAAAAGAGAGAAAGGGGGGGGGGGAGAATCCCTGCCAAAGAGACGATCATGAATGCACGCAAGCACGATCAAGAGCCGCTGATATGCAGAGCTTGGAGATGTCAAACTGTGTAGTTGGAGCGTGAGAGAGGAGAAGGCAGATTAAGGTGGCCGTTAAGAGTTTGCGACTCCTGGAGGAGGAGTTCTTAGCCGTGGAGGATGTCGCTCTCAATGTATGTCAAGACGATTTTTAAACGCGTTGACTGACTCCTCACTAACAACATCGGAAGGGAGTCTATTCCAAATGCTGACTATGAAATACGGAAAGAACTGCTAACTTAAGGTCGTTCTTCGAGCTTTATGCTTGAGTTTTTGACCGTTGTTTCGCAAGCGATCATTGAGGTCTCTTTCAAAGAGTCCCGTTGTAGGTACATCGTTGAAGCCATTCAAATACTTGATTATTTCTATTAGTTGATGTTGACAGTTATTCCGTATAAAAATTTCCAAACATATATGATCGTAAAGCGCTCGAATCTCCTTTGAATTAGCCTAGACAAGAAATTACATGTAAAATTTACCACTGGGAAGATATCCTAGAAATTATACAAATTATTACAATGCATAATGTACTGACAATCACAGAGCCATTACCGTACTTTACGGAATCACTGCCTATTATTGGATTGAAAACAAAGTTCTTATAAGTTTTTTTTTTACATTTGGGAATGTTTTGCACACTTCAATTATGGAATCAATTTTTTTTTTCAATCATAGCTCCCAAGACCGTTGAGGCAAAGTCTGTTGCATGCAAAATTTACGATATGTTTGTGTGTTTTGACACCAGCATTGCAGCACGCCACGTTGATTTGACAATTTTTTCTGAGGTTTTTCTCTTAGCTCTTTCTCCCATACAATTGGACCGATTTGTATTCATTCTGACTTAAAACACTCGTCATGATTGCTTTAGTTGAATGTACATTGCACCGTACCATTTACTAAATCATATAGATATTAAATCTTATAGGGTAGAAATAGGGGAAAATGCTTGTCATACGTTTCACTTTTTACATATAGGACAACTCTGGAAACTGCTATCGCAATGCACTTTCTTTTTCCTATCCAATGCGAAGAGCCAAAATCATTTCCCACAACAAGTCCCACTACCATGTCATTGATGAAAAAATTACTGGACTGATTTTTGGCTCAAAACATTCGTCTTGATAACCTCTAGTTACAGGCACCATTTTTCCTAATACGAAATAATTATTTAATCCTAATAGGGTTGTGAATAGGGAACCAAAAGCTTGTCCCACACTTCATTTTGTTTTACCGGCGGTTAACACTGCTTTAAGAGAGTAAGTACTAGACGGCCCGTGACCCGTTGGGTCGTCATCACGATTGTCTCTGCTTTCGCACTAAAGCAGGTGTTATTTAGCTGGTCATAGACCACCCGCTATTCGGCCGTCCTTTCCTGCCCGTCAAGGAGCATGCCCGTACAGTTCACTGTCGACAGATTCTTCCCTTATCTAACGAATATTCAACACCCAGGCTGTAAGCAAAGTCAATGCATTGGTTACATACTTACCTCCGCCAATGAGGTTATGTTTTCGTCCGGTTTGTCTGTCTGTCTTTCTGTCTGCCTGTCACCAAGATAACTAAAAGTTATGGACGGATATTGACGAAATTTACAGGGATTGTTAGGTATATTAGGAGGAACAGATGATTAACTTTTGGTGAAGATCCGTTCATCCGCTTGTTTGTTTGTCCGCCTCATTTTTCTCAATGCCATAACTCAAAAAGCTATGGACGGATTTTTGTGAAATTTACATGGGTGAGTAAATGCATAAATTTTTGTGATAATCTGTTTGTTCGTTGGTATGTTTGTTGTTGCGTTTGATTTTATGTTTGTTAAGGAAATAACTCAAAAAGTTTCGTTAGTAAAGACATAAATGATTGAATTTTGGTGCAGATCGGTTGATTCATTTCTATGTTTGAGTTGTGTTTGTCATAATGTTTGTTACGCAATGACTCAAAAATTTTGAATGGATCTTTAGGAAATTTGCAAGAGTTGTGAGTAATGTTAAAAGATATAAATGCCTAAATTTTTTCTTGCAGATCCGTTGGTTCGTTTGTATGTTCGACTTAAGTTTGTCATAATGTTATTTAGCAGCATAAATCAAGCAGTTATGAAAGAATCATCAAGAAATTTGCAGAAGCTGTTAATACTAGTAAAAAGCGCAAATGATTAGATTTTGGAGTAGATACAAAAGAAATAATGGTTTCAGAGCCAATTTGAATTTTTCGTTACTTTTGCCTTACTTGGCGGAGGTATGCGCTCTCAGTGTGCTATAGTTCAGTTATATTTCCAGCGTATCCGTTCTTGAAGGCGAGATCAGGTTTAAATTCCGTATCACAGATAAAGTCAGTTTACTGCCGCCTAGGTATCTACGCTAACTAAATCTTCATCCCTCGAATTTCTTCCCGTCTAAAAGCGAAGAAGCTGTGTCAAGCAAGACACAAGAAAATAAACGTGACACAAATAAACAAGCACACAAGGTTCCCAGAGTTTAAATATAATATAGATAGATATAGATGTGCATAAGGTATATAAAACTACAACAAATACAATGTATCACTAGTGTTCTGAATGCAATAGTTTCCCGTCTAAATGCGAAAAAGTATGAAGCAAGACACAAGTAAACAAACAAGTAAACAAGCACGGTTCATAGACTCTTAGTATAATATAGATGCGTTGTGTATCCGATGTACGAGGCATTACAGCGCTCTCCAGTGCAATCAAATTGGTACACAACGACTGCTCTATCTGCGGTGGGTTTGATTGGCTTGGTTGTAAAATGTGAACCTAATTTAATATACATGGCTTCTAGTATTAGATTAACTTTAAAAATGAACTATTATTTGCTGGATGTACATGATGCTTGATAACGCTATTAATATTAGTGTTTTTCGGTTGGTCCTGTAGGAAGATATGCAACCGAGTTCTGCATGAAATTTCCCTGAATTATCGTCTGTCATACAATCAGCGGTAGTTACATCCTGCATGGCAGCTGTTTTGAACAAAGACAGGGTTGTGAAGAATAATTTTAGGGTGCAGCACTGTCGTTTATAAACACTGTTGCGTACAGTGGGGGTCAGAATACATGGGCTCGACCACCCAGTCACTGCGTGTTCGTGCGTCTGAGCATGCTGGCTGGAGACCGCTCACCAATCATATCCTCTGCAATCGTCCTCGGTCGTCCGTACGATCTCATACTGTGAGGTGCAATCAATCCATCGGCCTAGATGATTTTATTATTTTAGAGACAGTCAGCATCCTCTGTGAATTGCGTATTCTGGAATCTCTTTTTATACATAGCCTCCAACTTCTACTTAACGACATGCAGTCATCTTATCCTTTGCAATTAGCGAATTTTTAATTTTATTCTCTGCTACAACGTAACACATTCTAGATGATTACTTTGAGATTTTGTATTCAGTAATATTAAAATCTAGAGAAATTTATCCATTTTACTTTTGTCTCTACAGATGTTGATGATGAATTTGTAAATTGAAACATTCATTTTTAATCATTCAACTAAGGTTTTTTTTTTTATCAAAAATGATGTCACCACGAGTTTTATCCCATACCTTTTCATTTTTCACATTGTACTTGCAGTTGCCCTGGGAACGTACTCTTATCTCGAGGAGCGTGACAGTGCCAGCGGCAGTGGTTTCTTGCCCCTGGTGTCAATGGTCATCTTCGTTGCAGCGACAAATATTGGAATTGGCCCTGTACCTTGGCTTATGATGGGTAAGACATAGTAAATAGTGCAGACATCGACCTTGAAGGTCAATACATTACAGGGTCTAACAAAGAACCTGCCATGGTTCAGTGTTTTACATACAAATTTAAAATCAGTAAGTTCGAATTGCTGACATTTAAAATGAAGAAGGGCACAGTATTCCATATTGACGATGATGGTCAATAAGTTCAAAGTGTTCAGCATCAATTGAGCAGGATAATAAGTTCTGGGTGATCAATTTCGATACTGTGCAGGAGAACTCTACTCCCCTGAGATTCGCGAGCTCGCCAGCAGCTTGGCCACTTTCACCAACTGGCTCTTCGCCTTCATCGTCACCCTTGCCTTTCATCCTCTGAGGGTAAGACATAATTTTACTTACTTCTTTCGTCTTCATTCGAATTATCCAATAGCCTCTCAAGCGTCTTCGTAGTCATGGCCATCTTTTTCAGCGTTAACAATATCCCATTGATATCCATTTATATCAGCGTCGAATGTAGCTCATTGCAGTATAAGAGTGTCATTCACAGATCATGAATGATGTTTATAGTCAAAGTGGCAAAAATGAAGAATGGTATTGAAATATTTAGCGAGTAAAAGGTAAATCAAACGATAAATAGTGAGAACATTTTAACACTCCATGCTAGAGCTGGAGAGAGATCTGCCTAATGAACATTCGACAGCTTGCGACGCAGCCCACAGTATCTGACTTCTCTCCTTGGGTAGGCTTGCGAAATTTACGCTGATGTCTTACACTTTTGAAGGATTTTCCTCTTTTTTGTGGTGTGAAAGTTTCATTATCAATTCGCCATTTTGTTTAAGGATTGTTTTATTTTTAGGAGATAAACATTCCATCCTGTGCTCATAAATATTCTATTGTCGTTATAAATAATAAAAATTTTGGATGTACAGGAAGCTCTCCACGACAGCGGCGTCTATTGGCTGTTTGCTGTCTTGAGTGCCTGCGCCTGCGCCTTCTGCGTTTTGGTGGTGCAGGAAACAAAGGGAAAAACGCTCGAGGAAATTACGGCCATGTTCGGCGGTCCCAAGCCTATAGACTCGACGGCGTTCGATAAGGAAGGGGTAGACAACGCAATATCGACCATGGTTGACGAATACGAATACTCTAAAAGTAAAACTTTGGATAAGGAAGGAGTAGGCGACGATGCTTTGAGGAAAGTAATCGAGGATAAAATTTGTAAAGAATGCCCGGTATCAGAAAAAGTGGCTACTAAAGAATGATAAATCTACAGAAGTAAATATAATGCAGCCTAAACTATAAAAAATATCACCCGTTGAGTAAAAAGTGCTCAGAAACGTTTGAATGCATGAAAAATCATGCTAGTTGTGCACAGCTTTGCTAAGCGCCTATGGAATTTACTCTCGTGTCTCGTACATCCGCTCGGTATGCGTACAATTCAATTCTTTATGGAGATTCGTTTTTAACTGTAACATGGGTCTCTATCCTTTCGTTTTCTGTAATGCAAGAGCAAGAGTGTTCAATGAAGGGAAATACTTCTGCCAAATATTCTATTATACATTTGATTAGGCATAAATTTTAATTTCTCGATATTTTCTGTGTGTAAAACCACCAGAAGGAATCGAGCTATTATCATTGTCAAATTGTGCAGGCAGTCAGTCAGGTGGGCTGACGTATAGATGCGAAAAATGCAAAACTGCTTGTTCATCACTTTCATCCCAGCCTCCCTCCCCCCCTTCCTCACGGGTGATGGTCTTACGCCACGAGTGATCTAGTTTCAATTATATATAATTATACGTTTTTATATTTCGATGTTTGAAATGAAGGTAAAAAACTATTTTATTGCCACGTTTAGGACGACATATAATCAATTCTAGACCCCTAACGGTCAAAATAGTTCTTGCTCATAATGTTCGGTAAGGCTAGGAGTGGTTCTGCTCAAGTTCAAATCAATTCTGGTAGAAAAAAAGCCTAATTTGAAGGGTATAGTGGAACCAGTCCAAGCCTTACATAACCCTATGAGTAAAAGCTACATCGGTCTGCAAGCTTGTCGGTAGAGGGAGGTGGGTCGGAAAGGATGATGCCAAAAAAAAAAAAAAAAATTGGAATGTCGTTTTATGAGATTTTTTAAATAAGGGGTTTCATTTTGCATAGAATTTTCCTCAGCTTTGTATAATTATAACCAGCCATAAGATTGATATGCTTTGGCAGCTTATCGAGAATTTTGTCGTGATAACGGCATATTGGTAGGCTTATATCCCTTTTTGGCGTTTTAAAAGTCACAATATAAGAATATAGAATTTACGGCCAAGCAAACAGGAAAAAATGGATGGCACAGATTCAGATTTAAAGATGAGTGTTTCGAAATCTGAAGAGTTTAGACCATTTGCTATACTACAGTCCACACAATATGTGTCGTGCGGTCTATGGTTTTTATCATTTAAACTTTTATTAACGTATGTACTTTTCGTTCTACAACACTGTATGAAATGAGAATCCTGAGGTTATCTGAATGAAATCTTAAATAGAAAAACAATAAATGTCTCTATCAATTTAAATGGTGATACGGCTACTGATGCTGACTCAGCTGATTAATTTCTTCAGCAAATGCTCATATCTCTTTCAACTAACTGCCTTGTTTCAAAACCTTCCTCAATAGTCCGAGAATTTCTCCATAAATACCAATTACATTAATGATACACGTGTCTTGAAGTCTACCGATGCCCATGAAATGATGCAAATACTTGAATCATTTAAGTAACGGGAAAAGCTGCAATGACGTTGAAATGTAACCTTTTCTTCTCATGAACAAAAAAATATATATATATATATATAGCTGATCCTCTTCGTCATATTTTCAACTTGTGATGACCCCATTGTTCCCAATTATGTTCATTTTATTCGAATATTTAAATCGGTCAGCTCTAATGATGTAGCAAATTTGTATTGTAATGTAACCTATCAAACCTTCGAAAGAGTTATTTTCTGATAACTAAAAAATATGTAGAGCAGGACTTTTGAACTTTTGCACGCAGTATGACAACATTGTTGGTCACCCGTAGGTGAAATTTCGCAGGAATCTTACCATCAGCTAAGCAAGTAAGCCATGGCCACTTGTATCAATTGGTAGCTAACTCACCGTGGCACGTTGCATATTCAAAGTTGAACACAATGTGCTTTGATTGAAAGTTCAAAATCATTAGACGGCTTCATAGATATCAAACCAAATTAGCCGTGATTTTCATACTCTAAGGTAATTAAAAAAAAAATATAATGAACCACGCTTGGGACAAAACGGACTCTGGGACGACCGTAAACTGAGGTATGAATCACCAATATCGTGTCGAGCTTTCACTGTCGTCTGAAGAGTAAATAGTGTAGGTATTTATGGTTCTCGTTATTTAAGAGAGTACCTCTCATATAACGAAAAGGTTGACGTAAGCTGAATTCGTAAGTAGCGAACCTCTCTACGCTAAATAAAGGGAGTTACGTTCCATAACCCATTATTATCCGTATATGGTAAGGCACTGTTTCAGAATAATATTGCATCAAAGCACACCTAAACACAAGAGTAATTGTATATTACTGCAACCTATATGAAAAATCCCGTAAGCAAGAAAAAAAAGTGTTTTCCTCTTAACTCGCCATTAGCTCGCCATTGAGCCTCATGCAGCGCTTGACCAAGCACGAGGGCATCTTCGATATATGTATGTCGTTAATAGAACCAGTCCTATGCCGCGCGCGCGCCGGCCGGCCTAGCCTTTACAAGTACATAATTTATGATTGAACATGATATTCATGGATTTATCGTTCGTAATTTTTCAGTACGTCTTTCCCATTAAAAATAAAATTAGAGAATTGGAGCCGGGTTAAGTTACTTATTTATTTATTTTTGGAAAGTTACTTTAACCAATCGTCAGATACTAGTCACACGACACTTTGTGAACTGTAAACACTGGGCGGGCAAGCGATACATAGTGTCTAATAGGGTTTCTTTAATTTGGTTGAGTAATTTCATGATTTTGTAAGATCAATGCAGAGACTTCAGCTTTAATATTACGATACACAAAAGGAAAATAGCTCGTTTCTGCTATGAATTTGTCTTTTCTATGCAAATTTGATTCGAAAAGTCCCTTCTAATTGCGCTGGAACACTGATGTAATGCTGAGTTTAAAAAATGTTGAATATCTCGGAAAAAAACTAGCATCAGACGATAGTGAGTTTCCACTCGGAAATTTATATTCAGTACATCAATAGCTACCCCATAGTAGTCTAAAGTTTTCGGGATTGAGTGGTGAGCAATCGTAAAAAATACCATATTTTCTGTCTTACAAACTGTACCCACAGGACTACGTTTTCTTGGCCCTAAGGGACAAATGACGCAACTTTTTATTTGCGTCATTATAGTTGCGTCAGCGTCACTGCGTCATTTTTTAAACCTTTGCGTTATTGCGTCAAGCGTCGCTGAAATGGTCGTCGACGCAATGACGCAAATACTGTGACAGTGCCTAGCTCGACTGGACAAATGATTACTGTTTGCCTGGTTGACCGAACAAATAGCGGAGGTCGGGGCAGTAAATTATCCACAGTAAATTTTCTGCCACTTAAGTTTGTAAAATTATAACTTTTTGTTTCGCTGTATGTTTTATAACGTAATTTATTCGTCAAATATCCAAACTTACTGCAGGGTTATAGGTTCTAAAGGTACGTACTGATATACGACCACTATCTGTTGCTCCAAATTTTCACTAGCGTTTTCTTTAGATGGTCTTTCGACTGATTTACATTATTACTTATGAAAATGTTTCTTAGTTTAGGTACTCCGTATTTACAACACACTAACAATGCCTTCTTCTACTTATCATACTTGGCAAAATAATGAGTAAAAACTTACTGTCTATACAGGGCTACGAACTTTTACTTCGTAACAATAACTGTACAGGGTTACAAGGCAAGCAGGGGTCAGGGTATTTCAAGTCTCTATACGCTGCCAATTTTACAATTTGGGATACATGGCGCTCTATGGGAAAGCTGAAAACGTACATCGTTTTGAATCACGATACTTTTCCCGTTCTATGGAGGCGACGTTGCATCTTAACTCATAATCCAGTTCCCGTAGGTAAACACTAGCATGACGCCTATGATACATCTTCGCTTTCACCTACCATAGCATGAGGGGCAATCACTGTTCGATGTTTCAACTAATGAAGAGCCTGCTGGACCTGATTCTCGCATGGGTAGTAATATTGCACTGGAATATATTACCTGGAAATGCAGTAATACTTGCATGACTGCATATTCAAATAATTTAATTAAATGATCTTTATGAGTTTTTGCTCTATCCACTCCAATAAAGACGCCAAAGACGTCTTTAGACAGAATGGCAGACAGGGTGCCCAGGCGAAAACGCCAACGTCTGGGTATACGTATACTTTATTATTATTATTTTATATATAAGGCAGTATAATGAATTGCTTATTTAAAATATGGGCCATAATTTGTATTGCCATGGAGTTATTTAATCTAAAACACTATATGTCGAATGCTCTTGGATAAATGAATTTTGAGATAAAAACGGAAAATGCTATTGAAATTGATTGCAATTTTTATTTTTGTATTTAGTATTGATATACGCTAGAACGATAATTTTGAAATTAGGTATTTAAATGTATTTATCGTATTTATCTCCGAGCAGTGAGTAGAGCAAGCATAAGCTGTTGCAAAATTAAATACGACTAAGAAGGATATGTAAATATTACGCTGTGGTTATAGTATTTGGTGACCTCCAAGCGATGCAGCACCTCATCAAGCCTCCAGTTGTTGTCGGACAGCATTACCTGCAGAGCTGACTCTGCTGTGGGTTTGAATGTCTTGACACCGAGGCTCGCTGAGCTGAAATTGGGTAGAAAACTACACTAATAGCAGGATTTTTCTGAACCTTAATTCTACGTACACCAGTCGGTTGTCTCGAGTCAGTAAATTGGTGTCTGCACCTTCCAATTAAAGAAACTTTCGGGTCATCAGTTCTAGGTATAATATTTGGTAGTTTTGCCTATTAGCACAGAGTTGCACCTGCTAATTAAAGACTACTTCTTGCGCTGTACTTCAAAATCACAAATCTTACTGATTTCTGTTATATTTCATGATTGGTAGTAGCTAACATTTTACATCCCGTCATCTTTTTTGGTTATCGGATTTATGTTTTCCTGTGTAGCTGCCAGAACATTTTAGATTTTCTAAGTTATTATAACTGTGGAACCTACTTAATACACGCACCAGTATGGAGACATTGGACAAGCCAGGATGTAGAGTCTGGTGGGTGGAGAGATACTGGTCAGAGTGTACTGCAGGACTCCGTGGTAATTATCCTCCTCGTGCTGGGGGAACGTATGCAGGCACTACGGGAATTAGAAAAAAAGGAGAATTCCAAAACTGCACAAAGTAATTGCTGGTTTCTCTTAGAAGAGTATGGTTGGTGTCTTGTTTAGCAGCCGACTGTGATCAATATAATCTTAATTTGTTTATGTCCAAAATAGATATTCGCCCTAGTAAGAATATTGCTAGAGTCAATTGAACACTATCGGGAGAACGATCGAGGTTTGTGTTGGCATGCAATATAGGTACTTATGGCCACTTTTTAGAACAGTTTTTGGAGCAGAATTCAACATCCATGTTGGCATGTTTTGCGTACAATAAATATTCCTATTTCCAGGTGCTTTAAATAAGATAGAACATAAATTTTATTTTAATATTTCTCCAGTGGCCAGCGATCGAATGTTATGAATGAATTTATAAAATACATCGCGCATTCCGTGTTCACTGAATTAGCACACTTAATACTTGCAGATATGGAATTTCAAACTAAAATGTCTTTGTGAGCTGGTACATAGGTTTTTCTTCAGTATTTTAGGTTTCACCATTCTGCTTAATAGCCAGTAAGCACACCTACATGTTGTCGAGTAGATGCACTCTATCAAAATGCTGACATATATAATACGCTTAGTCCGCCATCAAACACTTTCTTTTCTTGACATTATTACTGGGGCTATTCGTGTGAGAAAAAGAGAATATGCGTTAATGGGCTAGGGATTTTTTACGAGAAAAGCAAACAATTATAAGTACAATAATGAAAAGTCGTCAATAATGAATTAAAATACGGGTGTTGCTGTTCAGCCGCGCCTAGATACACGAGTCGCCACTATGTGGATTTGCGTTTTGATGTCGTTTGGGACTCAGTAACAAATACGTTGTATTTATTTATAAATTGCTAAGGAAGTAAACTTTTGAGAACGGCCAGTTTTAATTAACTACCTGACCGAAAAATATATATTTTAAAGGAGATATGTTAAGGTAAGTAAGTATGTTAAGTAGACATACCCGAGCAACGGTGTTGAGGGACGCATTGCCGTAGCCCGCTTCCCTAGCCAGCACGCTAAACAGTACTGGACCAGGGCGCTGAAAAAATAAAAGGTTACTCAAAGTAAAATAGACAAGCTGAGTGTTAGCTCTGGCAGTTCAGTTTTTAAATAATTTTATCCAATCAGAAAATTTTAGGTGATTGTTGGATATGTTTCAATGCTGCCCATATAAGTAAATAGATGTGGAATAAATGCCTCTGATTTTTCAAGATGGTATCCGTAGTCAAGTAATTTATAATTCTCGTTTCAAATAAATACTTTTCTTACGAGTTTTTTTTTCTGTTCTCTATTTCCCCTATTCTTTTTCCCAAAACTTATTATTACTTTTCCTTCTAACATTTCATCACAACGTGCTGTGTTTGCTTCTGTGTATTATTTATAACTGATTACGTGGTTATGAAAACAAGTGTAAATTATGCAATTGATATTATCCCTTTCTCCAAGTCGTTAATTCTTTTCAACCGAATTCTTAAGGGTTCCGACTTCTAGTGAATGTGTATGCTGCGATTTCAATTCCACCTCCAGACAGCTCTGATTTTTCACACGAATACGCAAAGGGCGCGAGGCTCGAGAAAGTACGAAAATCTCCCAATATTGAATCCAGGCACTGAATACATTCTATTCAAGTGCATCACGCAAACATATCAAAATTTTAGAATCAGAGTAAAATGTAAATCTTGTAATTTATTTCATTTGAATAATACTAAACGATTATCACCATATAATATTGTATTCCAGCTGATAAACGTTGTTTTCACTGTTTTTCCCAATTTACTAGTTTATTTGGAAAACTGTCTAATCTCTTTGTACACAGCTCATATTTTACTCAAGTTTTACTTCTGTTGTCTGTAGATCTTTTTCCTTTATGGATTGATGGAGCGTGCCTTTGCCATGAGGGTATTACATTGATGAGAAGTTAGTGGAATTTCTTTCTTTCTTGCGTTGATCACTCTTGAAATGGAGTTTTTAAGGGCCAGCGATGCCCATACTCTGAATCAGGACTAAATCGCTCTCCGTGTACATAAGGGGAGTCGAAACGATCCCAAGCTTTAGTTAGGAATAGAATTTAAGAGTATTTCTGGACATTAATTAAAACATAAAAAAGTAAAGAAAGATTGACTGCATTACCATATCCACGGGGATTGTCTCCGGGAAGCAAGGATCGAAGTCAGAAGAGAGACGAGCTGCCTTCTGTAGTTCGGAGTCGATGTAGTCGTAGTAGACATCGTTTATCAACCTGGTAAAAGATGTTAGCTTAAATTAGAAAAAAATAGGTCACCTAATCATTTACTAAACAAAAAAAGACAATTCGATTACATTTTAATTAGTGCAGACTGTTGAGCGTAAAGAGACAACCCCTAGTAGCTCGCGCAACTTCAGCATTCCTGAAACATTTAAGCTTGGAATTTTAAATTTCTAATGCCATCTTACCGCTATTCTTCATAAATGGGAATTCCCCGTATTGGGCTTTAACGGGGTTTAGTACAGAACTTTAAATGCCTACATGGACCTCGTGTACGTACAAATATAGATACGGCCAGCGGAAACCAGCTAGTTTTTTTTTTGTGTAGAAATGATGTACTTCCTGAAAGACTAAGTGGCTAGTTTCCATCGGTCGTTAGTGATACGTCTGGATGATTAAGTTAGATTTTCAAAGTGGATATACATGTTAGACGCAGTGGGTTTTCACATGACTAAATCAAAGCTATGGGCGAAGTCACAACTTCTCACAGCCAATTGAATTTCGACCAGCTTCCCCTCCTCGACAATGTCCGCTCGTTTGCTTGGCTACGATTTTACTTGCGGTTTAGATTGGGTCAACGCAAGAAGTATATGTGCTGTCGTTTTTATGTTCACATTAAAATAAGAGAAAACAAGCGTATCCCACAACTGAGGCTGTCAACTGTCTGGCGTTAGGATCCCAGTATCACACAACTGAGGTTGTCAACTTACAAGTGCAAATTCTGTAGTCTGGCGTTAGGGTCCCAGTATCACACAACTGAGGCTGTCAACTGTCTGGCGTTAGGATCCCAGTATCACACAACTGAGGCTGTCAACTTACAAGTGCAAATTCTGTAGTCTGGCGTTAGGGTCCCGGTTGTAGATCATGTTGGAGAACATCATGCCCTGGGCCCAGCCGTTGACGTGGGCGCCGGATGAGCCAGAGTGGTAGGTGCGGGAAACTTCGGGAACGAGTGCGTGCCGACCCTTGCGGTTCCTGGTCTGGTGGAGCACCCAGTCCCAGTCTGACCCGTCATTCTGCGCCACGGTTGAATTAAAGTAATGATTTCTTTATTAGACTCACTCTCTATTACAGTGATACCGTAGGTTCACCTATAATTACTGTGTCATTGTATTAAACTATGGGCTAAGAAAGTAATAGTAATAAAACATACGAAGAAGAGTAATTAAGGGAAGAAACCCAAGCCTATAAGTAGCGATAAATAAGGTTTGAACCCCAGCAGGTTATAAATCTTATATTCATTATAATATTCATTGTAGTTTTACTTCACGGGCAAAGTAGAGACGAGATAGCTAACCGCTTGTAGATACAACTAAAAATCCGTCTACAAAGGTACAGCCTGCTAAGGCAACCCCTATCATCTAGAGACAAGCTGTATCTGCAGCACAGGACAAACTGTCGCAAAACTCAGTCGCACGGCTCTTGTCGACAGAGGAAAGACAGCGAACGATATATAGACGCTAGTACACCGTAATAGAGGAGCCTACTCAGCAAAGGACACCTCTGCACCATAATTTAGAGGTGGAATGACTAATGTTTTTTGTACAATTCTTCTTCTGTCAAACGTCTGAATGGCAATGCTAAGTGAGGATGGATCTATACCAATTCTGGTGTCCTGAGTTCCTGAATAAATGTTACTTCCAAATCTTACTGAATTATCAACCCAGAAGTGAAGGGCCTCCTCAGCATAGCGTCTGGTAACCATCCACCCGAACTGGGGTAACATGTCCGATCTCTTAACCCGACTCGTGTCATTGGCCACAGTAGCGCAGCTGTTGACGGAGAAGCTATTGACCACGTAAATGGTGGGATCCGCGTCCAGCAGCCACGCCGTCTGGTGGAAGTATCTGGAAATTGATATTTAGTAGATATAACAAGTATATTATGAAATAAGATCAGATTACATTGTTGAATAAAACGTTATCGCTATTACAGGGTGCTGCTCCACAAGTTGCCATTTTTTGTTTAATTTTAGTACAATTTTATTTCTGTTATGTATCCGTTTTACTGATCATCAGTGACGAATATTTATGAGCAGCTTTAAGTAATCTGTAAACATACCTATTCTGTGATTTCTGATCTTCTCTTTCGACGCAGGTATAATCAGGGGTTCCACAAGGTAGCGTGCTTGGCCCACTTCTGTTCACAATTTACATAAACGATCTCGATGTTAACATCCTTAGTATCAGTTGATACTAAACTATGTCATCCTGCTCTGAGAAGAGATGAGTTCCAACAAGACCTTAACCTTCTCATGGATTGGAGCACAACGTGGCAGATGAGGTTCAATGTCGAAAAATGTTCAGTACTGCACGTAGGGCTGGAGAATTCCCAAGCCAATCGTAAATGAACGGGACAGAATTGGCTGCTATCACTCAACAACGTGACTCGGGAATAACTGTAACTAACAACCAGCAACACAGTCAGCAAGTTCATACTCTGTGAAAAGGGCAAGCATAGTATTGGGATTCATCACCAGGAATTTCGAATATACTGTAAATATAAGGACATCATCATTACCTTGTACAAGGTGTTAGTGCAGCCACACCCAGAATTAGCTGTTCAATTCTGGTCGCCACATCTGTGTAAAGATATCGATAATATGGAAAGAGACCAACGCAGAGCAACGAAGTTGATACCTCAGCTGAGAAACAAGACCTACGAATGCCGCCTAAAAGAACTGGGCCTGATCTCTCTCGAGCAAAGACAACTCAAGGGGCAACAAATAGAAACATTCAAGTATTTGAATGGCTTTCACGACGTGCCTAAAACAGGACTTTTTGAAAGAGAGACGTTAATGATCGCCTGCGAAACAACGGACAAAATCTCAAGCTAATAGCTAGAAGAACAACCTTAAGTCAGCAGATTTTTCCGTATTTCATAGTGAACATTTGGAATAGACTTCCTTCCGACGTTGTCGGTGAGGAGCCAGTCATCACGTTTAAAAATCATCTTGACATATATTGAGAGAGACATCCTCCACAGCTAAGAACTCCTGCTCCAGGAGTCGCGAACTCTTAACAGCCAAAGCTACCGAGGCCACCTTAAATCATCTTCTCTTTTCCGCTCAAACTACGGAGATAAACGTCTCTTAGCTTCAATATTAGCGGCTATTGATCATGCTCACGTGCTTGTATGATCGTCTCCATGACTGAGATTCTTCCCCCTTTTTTTCTTCTTTTTTCCTGAGTCTTCTATTTACATAATAGCAATAGCTCATAGGGCGCCGAGGCGTATGTGTCGGTGTCTCTTCGAGAATGGGCCTGTTGGTTCGTCTACTGCGTATCTCTAATCCGACCTTTTTTTCGCTTGCTGGGCTGGTTGCGTAGGGCTCTGTTAACTTTACGGACTTTCCTCCGTTCCAACGTCACTAGTCTAGTGTATCTTCATAATAACTAGAGCACTCTGAGAGTGCATACCTCCGCTAAGCAAGGAAGCGGCAACGGAAAATTCAAATCAGCTCTGAAACAATGATGTTCTTTCTATCAACACCAAAATCTGATCACTTGTGCCGTTTGCCAGTATTGACACTGTTTGTAATTTCTTGGAGATCCGGTCATAGCTTTTTGAATTATGCTGCTAACAAATATTTTAACAAAGACAAGTCAAACACACAAACTGACCAACCGATCACCACCAAAATTTAATCAATTATGCCTTTAAACATTACTAACAATTCCTGAAAATTACACAAGGATCCATCGGTAATTTTTGAGTTATTGCGCTAACAAACATTTTAACAATCATAAGTCAAACACACAAACGGACCCAACGATTAACACCGAAATTTGATCAATTACTGTACGTCTTTTAACATCACTAACAATTCTTGAAAATTTCACAAAGATCTATCCATAATATTTGAGTTATTCCGCTAGCAAACATTTTAAGAAACATAAGTCAAACACACAAGTGGAGCAACCCATCATCACCAAAATTTGATCAATTTTGTCGTTTAACATTATCAACAATTTCTGTAAATTTCATAAAGATTCATCCATAATTTTTTAAATTAGAGCGCTAACAAACATAAAATCAAACACAGCGACAAACAAACGAACAAACAAACACATCATCACAAAAATTTGATCAATGACGCTCTGTAATCTGTAATAAATCCAACAACTCATGTAAATTTCATGAAAATCTGTCCATTATTTTTTAAGTTATGGCACTAACAAAAAAATAAGCAGATAAACAAATAAACAAACGGTTGGAAAGATCTTCACCAAAATTTAATCATCTTTTCCTCCTAACATACCTAACAACCCATGTCAGCTTCGTTAAGATGAATCCATAACCTTTTGAATTATCTTGGTGACAGACAGGACAGAGTAATAAACAGACAGACAAATCCTACGGAAACATAACCTCCTTTGCGGAGGTATTAGCGGCTGCGCAAATTAGTGGAATCGTTGAAAAAATCAAAAGTTTAGGGCAAAGACATCAGGAGAAAAAAATCCACAAGTCTAGTATGATTCTGCTGCAGAAATACACTGCATTTCATAATACAAAATGTTTCTGTAGATGAAACACAGCAAGATTGGTTTGTACTTTCGTGGCTATGTGAATAAGTCACTTGAACTATTGCAGTATTTCTGAATGGTTAGAATCAATACGCACTTGATGAAGTCCGGTGAAACTACGAGGTCGTCCTCCAACATGATGACTTTGGAAGCGTTGAGGAAAGTGGAGAAGGCGATGAAGAGGGAGAAGCGGAAGTGGGCGTTGAGGGGCACGCTGGTTCCAGGCCTGCCTTCACGGGCGTGTTCCAGTACCGGTAGGCTGGAAATGATGCAATCGATGCAACGGGAAAATCCAAAAACACTGTCTTTCTGTTACCCTGGTTATCAGCACTGGATACACAGCTCAAAAAGAAATACCCTCAGCGACTTCATGTTATACACAGCTAGCGTCTGCAGCAAGAAGAGTACGTGCCGCGCTCAGTATTTTCAAATCGACTTTTCAATACATTTAAGATGTTGATTTCCAAGATGTCAGATTTCAGGATTTTAGATCATCAGAAGTTCAAATTTCAAGTACTTGCATTTCAGGATGAAGCCATTAGGGTCACGGACTGCCTGCACTTTTAATATCGTTATTTTCAATGCTCTTTTTCAGACAGGTAGGCTTATACAGGGAAGCAATGACGCTGATATCCTGTTCAGGATAAAGAACGATTGAGGGTAAAATACCAGATCAGGAACGTGTACCACACCAAAGAGCTGAAACTGAAGTTTTGGCATGAACGGTGAGTTACGTATTTTAAACATCGAGTAGGCTATGAAGGAAACACAGCATGTTTATATTTAGTCTTTTTTGCCTGATGACGCAATAAGTTTTTGACTACTCGTGTCAGTTTATATAAGTGTTATAATAATGCAGTGAACTACTGAAGTCAGTTAACTAAGTTAAACTGCGTGCATCATGCATGTCCGGTGATGAACCCACCCGAAGAGCTGGGCCAGGTCTCGGGTCTCCTGCTGATAGCCATCCGTCAGCACCAGAATTGGGGTCTGCGCAGCACCGTCAGCCAGCAGCAGGCTGATCAGCTGCCTGGGATGAATTAGTATCGTAAATTATTTATAAAAAAAGACGAAAAGATTGAAATCCCGTTTCTAACTTCAGAGATATGGCTGTGGCGAAGTCGGTGATTTCTCCAGCAAACTTTTCACAAGAATGAGCCTCGGGTAGAAAATAATATTTAAGTAACGTGGTGTTTGCTGTTCAAAAATACTTTATTAATCTGCTTCTCATAAGTGCTTATTGCCTATGCTTTTTTTACCCATGAAAGGCCATGTAATAAAAACGCCCAAAAAGTAGTAAATGGTCGCATCTAGTAACATCTAACTCCGTTGCTGCTTAATTAGGCGTCCAAATAAGGAATTAATATTTTAATCGTGTACTACAGGACTACTGTTATATTGTTCAGACTTACCTATAAAAGAAG
>LQNS02276481.1:9142770-9172584 GCA_001587735.2 Parhyale hawaiensis | reverse complement strand
TGCTGGCCATGCTCTTGATATTTTATTTTAAATTTGAATCTAAATGCAACAGAATTATGCTACGCTGGAGAAGTTTCTTGTATTCCTACTTTCATCAGTGCAGGGATGTGAAGAATGTACCAACAATGGCAAGTAAATTTTTTTGCCCAAAGTGAAGAGACGAAACATGCCTATATTATTATTATTACATTACGCTAGACTAGCAACGTAGGAAACTACATAAGGTTAACAAACCTCACGCAACCAGCCCAGTAAGGAAAAAATAGTACAGTAGTATAGTAATGAAATTCCCTCACATGTTGTACTCACACAAAGGAACACACGGGCTGATGAGCGGATGTCTCCGCTAGATACAAGCAATCGTATTCTATAAATCGATGTGCGTCGTCAAAAATGACAAGTGGTGTTATAAATTGTTCGACTATATAGAGGATAGCGGGGTGCTTTCTTCAAGAGTAATAGATGTTTTAAAAAATGTGACATCACATGACGGTTGTAAATGTTGTATCTGTTATTGCAGTCATCTTTCCTAGCACGACAGAACCTGATTTTAAGGTTCAGTGCTTTGTTTCGCCCAGTTTTAACGACTTAGAATAGAAAAGATAGCTGGCAGTAGACGGACCAAAAGGCCCATCCACTGAGAGCAGCCGGAACTTATGCTCCGGCCCTCAATGAGCTATCGCCATTATCCAGGTAGACTATTTACGATGCATCGGGGCATGGCTTACGGGTCGGCAGCAGCGAGTGAAGCTTGAAGGAGAGACGAGCGACTAGACGCAGGTTCCAAAGGTAGCGTGCTTGGCCCACATCTGTTCTCAATTTACATACATCATGATCTTGATCTTAACATCAGTAGTAAAATCAGAAAATTTGCTGACGATACTAAACTATGTCAACCTGTCACGAAAAAAGCCTAGCTCCAACAAGACCTTGACCACATCATGGAATGGAGCACAAAGTGGCAGATGAGCTTTAATGTCGACATATGCTTAGTAATGTACGTAGGGCTGGTGAACCCTTCAACCCCATTGAAAATGAACTGGATGGAATTGGCTGTTGTCACCCAACAATGTGACTTGGGAATCACTAGTACAAACAAACTACAACACAGTCAGCAAGTTGACAGGAGTGTGAATATGTCAAGCAGGGCACTGGGATTCATCGCCAGAAATTTTGAATACATGTCCAAAGACATCATCGTCCCCTTGTACAAGGCGTTAGTGCGGCCACACCTTGAATCTGCTGTTCAATTCTGGTCGCCACATCTGTGTAAAGATATCGATAACATGGAAAGAGTCCAACGCAGAGCAACGAAGTTCATACCTCAACTGCGAAACAAGCTATATGAATGTCGCCTAAAAGAACTGGGTCTGCTCTCTCGATCGAGCAAAGATGACCCAGGGGGCAACAAATAGAAACATTCAAGTATTTAAATGGCTTCAATGACTTACCTACAACGGGTCTAACGGGACTGTTTGAAAGAGACCTCAATGATCGCTTTCGAAACAATGGTCGTGTTTTTGGCTGGAATTCTTCCCCTTTTTTTCTTCTCTTTTCTCCACTCCTCTATATCCGAATAACATAATGGCAATAGCTCATAGAGGGTCGGGGCGTAAGTTCCGGTGTCACTTTGGGAATGGGCCTATTGGTTCTTTTACTACCGCCTATCTAATCTAATTAATTCAGAATCATAGAGCCTTCTCAGGGAGAAAAACAAGGAGAAGAAGAAAAATAATAATAATAAGTCAGGCAAGGAGGTGATGGCGCAAGCACAATTGAATGCCGCAGATCATGGGAGCTTGGAAACTTTAAGTTTGTCGTGTCATGAAATAAGGATTAGGCCGGGTCCCCACAGAAAGCAACAAGCGATGCAATGCGATTTTTACGGTAGTCGTGTTGCAGCAATGCACGGGTGTCGCGAGGCATCGCAGTTGCGGCGGTGGGGGCAGCAGACTGCTGTACCCTCCGTTACATTTTGTCGTGTAACAAATTTGTCGCGTTGCACGTCCCTTGTCTCACCGGTGGGGCCGTGGCTTTCCGGAGGCTTAGAAGATTTCGCCGTTAGGAATTTCGCACTATTGGAAGAGGAGTTTGTTGCTGTGGAGGATGTTGCTCCAAATATTTGTTGAGACGATTTTTAAATGCATTAATAGACTCTGCACCAAGAACTTCGGAGGGTAGTCTATTCCAAATGTTCACAATAAAGTACGTGAAAAACTGTTGGTTGAGAGTATTTCTCTGATCTTTATGCTTGAGTTTTTGGCCCTTGATTCGTAAGCGATCATGTATGTCTCTCTTAAAGAGCACCTCTGTAGGCACGTCGTTGAAGTCATTCAAATATTTGAATTTTCTGTTAGTTGGCCTCTCAATCGCCTTTGTTCGAGAGAGACGAGTCCCACTTCTTGTAGGCGACATTCGTCTGGCTTGCTTCGCAACTGGGGTATCAACTTGGTTGCTTTGCGTTGAAATCTTTCCATTTTGTCAGTATCGTTGCCCCTGCTCGGCGACCAAAATTCAGTAGCAAATTCTAAATGCGGGCGCACCAGCGCTTTGTACAAAGGAATTGTTATGTTCCTGGATTTATACTCAAAACTCCTGGTAATTAATCCTAACACTCTGCTTGCAATTTTGACACTCTTGTCAACTTGCTGAATGTGTTCTAGATCGTTTGTGATAGTTACTCCCAAGTCACGCTGTTGTGTGACAGCAGTCAATTTTATCCTGTTCATTAGCAGTTGGGCGGGGGGGGGGTTCTCCAGCCCAACGTGCATGAACACTGCAACGACTGTAATTTCCGCTAATTTGATTTATCTATTAAAGCATTTGAAAAACAAATCCAAAAATTGCTGAATATTCATAAAAAACACGACGATAATTATCATAGGCTTTTACGCCTTATAAACATTCTCTAAAGCAATTCTTTAGCTAAAAATTTAAGACAGTTTTTGCTATTAAATTCTTATATATTGGAGCTTACGGTGACTTAAATCTTACCATCAAAATAAAAAGGTACATTTTCATGCTACAGTGCAGAATAAGATTCAATTTCTCGATAATTATTATAGTTGTTTATTAAGCAATTTGTGTAACCACTGCGCAATCGCATCAAGTCATTGACTTATTCTCACCATCATAACAATAAGAACCAAGTTGCCAGGCTGCAGAGCTGACAGACAGTCTGCCAGCAAGTCTCCTTCTGCAGGCTGTCCTGTCAGGAACCGTCGCTGCAGCAGCTTGCGGCCGTCAGCTGAGCTGAACACCAGCACGTGAATTCCACGTGAGATTTCTGCGCTTATATGATAAACCTGAAACAGAAAACTCCCGAAAATTTTTTACGGAAAATGCATTCTAGTTAATATCCAGGATACTGTGCTTCTAGATCTAAATTATTAAGGTAATGCAGTTCTTCACAGGAACGTTCCGCACCTATCATGGTGGAGTTTATAATGCATTTAATTAAGGCCTTGTAACGCTGAAGTCTCTCTATCCGTACAAATGCTGGTTCATCTTACGTGCGGACATTCAGTTCGCACGCTGCTCATGCTACCGCATCTAAGCTACCGAGTTTCTCGATTTATCTGGACGATAAGAGAGCTGAAAGTCGGCTCATAAGTTGAGCGTAAAATTGAATAGGGTGACCCCTGCTTAAAGCGTTTATTATTTGAGAAGTAAGCTGTGTATAATAGCATAAAATTGTTAATGTAAGCATTCCTAGCACTGAAATGGTTTTGCAAGAGTAGAAAATTAAGGAAAATGTAGAATACAGGAAAAAGGTGAAACGGTAACTAAACGATGATAACTTTTAGGTATAGGAACAGACGAGCAAACCAGAATATTAATAGAACGAGATTCTCTGCAAAAAGTCGCGAAAAGAAAGGAAGTAAACTATGCATGGAATGAAAGATGGTCTGAAAACTGTTTAACTCTGTGTAAGATTACCTATAAAGGGACATATGCGGCGCTTGAATTCCCGTATCATAGGATGGACAAACCAACAACCAAAACCCAATGGCCAGGATTCGTTTTATGCCATGGGGGGAGGGCGTAAATTCTATAATTTAAGACGAATGTAATTTGGGTCGTTACGAAGCCAATCACGCCCAGTACAAGTCGCATCCAGCAATGCAGAGAGAGAGAGAAAAGCCGAAGCACAATAATTATTGCAGTTTTGTACTTGTGGAAATGGCGACCATGCCACATAGCAACCAGTGGAATTTTCTATGGTCCCGCGACCTACTGGTGTTGCGGATGAGCTGTAGAGTCGCAAGTAAGGCAGTTAGTTCCGAATTTTCTGCAAACTACACCTGTGATATTGGACAATGAAACAGTGTAGCAGAGACGGGAATACATATTTTGTTTTCTGTTAATTTGACAACAAGGATACCCGTCTACCTTTCCTATAACTTGTGGACTTGTGAAATAGCATTCATTTCGAATATTCTGTGAAAGCACATACGGTAAGCAAGTAGAAAGTATTACATTCTTGCACTAATGAAAGTTTCGATTTCAAAACATTAGCTTCGTTAATCGAATTTTGCTCCAATTGGAACTATGCTATTCGGGGATTTCCCAGTACTCCTAGGCTAACTCTAAGATTTGTCGATATTATATAGCTTACGATAATCGGCGTAGTAACGAAACCCCACTTGACGGTATACCGTGGACGCGTCTGAGTGCCTTGCGAAATTAAGTTTAAGAAATTTAACTTGTCCTGAACTGCAGCCAGGAGCGTTCGAGTTTTTGTTTTTACTTTCAATTGTGTTGCAAGTGTTAGAAACAACCCGATTAGTAGAAAACGGCCAAAGCACTTCGCTTTATTTAACGAGACGGTGTCTCTGGAAGTCTTGAAGGCAATCGGTTATGGGTTATCGTCTGGAACGCGATTCACCGGATCTATACCAGTTTACCCGTTTGAAACCCGGACAAGTCAGGCCTCGAATTCTTAATCTCGCAGGTCACTCGAAAGTGCCCTAAGTGCACTAGGATCTGCTCACCATTTTATCTTCGACAAAAATGTCGATGTTCTCGTTGACGGCGACAACACGATACTCGATAGCGTCCTTCCGGTGTTCTGGGCAATGAAGAACGAGTAAGATTAAAAACAAAAACATTGAGAATGACTGCTCAGTATTTATTATTTCAGGCCACTATTGATTGTAAAGTGTATAGGTAGTATCTGTTTGTACATTGTAAAGCTCTAGATGAGAATTAAAGAGATACACGACGATATGGACAACTGCTGAAATCTTGCTTAGTTATTGGTGACGGTGTTATTAATTATCAACAGTTAAAAAGTAACAGTTCCACAGTCATTCTTCTCTCAAGGAAATATAATGGTACTCAGGATTAGCATACTGTACTATATTATGTATACCTGCTTTTCACGTATTCACAAGAAGTTACTCTATTGACCAAGCATTGATTCATCTCACTTGCATAATATATTTCAGTCTCTTCTAATTAACTGCAAATGATTTGGGCAGTGCAAGTTAGACCCAACCATTAATTATGCCTCCTTATTGTACATGGGTTCCTTGGTCAGTTTTGTGTTCAATATCTAATCTATGCTATAACCATCACTGAGTCATAAACACGTAATGTATACAACACTCACCGCGGAGATGTTTCGCAGCTTCCAAATTCACAGACTTTAGGTAAGAGTCCCCTGTAAAAAAAAAATGAATGAGTGAAATCTTACTTCGAGTGGCTTGCCTGAGCTCTCGCAGGAGCGTATGACATTCACATCGAACTTAGCGCTTAACCCTTTATTGATAACTGGGGCCACTATCTGTAGTTCTGACTGGGATCATTTACTGCAATGATCATTGGGACCAGTTGCTTTAACGCTGACTGGATCACCACAAGAGCACCGGGCAGGCACAAGCAGCGTTGCCTTTTACTGCTAGTGGGACTATTAGATTTGCCACAAACAATGTTTTTCCTTCGAGAACTGAATTTTAACTTTGCTTTCGCACTAAAGCAGGTGTTATTTAGCTGATCATAGACCACACGCTATTCCGCTGTATACTCTTGCCCGTATGGCTCTCTATATATTGACAGATTCTGTGCTTCTTTAACGAATGTTCAACACCCAGGCTGTAAGCAAAGTCAAGTTAGCACCTTTGAATTTATCGTGCCCGTTCCTTCGGCCGAGCTCAGTTTAACTTCCGCATCACAGATACAATCGCATAAATTCTCTATCGCTCGAATTTCTTCCCGTCTAAAAGTGAAGAAGCTGTGTCAAACAAGACTCAAGAAAGCAAGGTTCACAGAGTTTTAGTATAATACTGGACGACCCGTGACCCGTTGGGTCGTCATCACGATCGTCTTGTCTGTCTTTCATGCCCACTTTGCTTCCTTCCCACCTTTTATTCCTACTGATCTTTCGTCCATCTGTTCTTCCTCTTCTTTCTCGACTTGCTGTTCTCATGCGCGTTGATCCTGTGTGGGAACACCCTCGTGCAATGATTCCACGTGTCTATTATCACACTACGTGTCCCTTCATTTTTCCTCTGTGACATCGCCTTTGTTGTGGAAACGGAGACTTAAACTTCTGAATATAATAATAATAGTCACGATCGTCTGTGCTTATTTATTTAGCTGGTCGTAAACCACACTCTATTCGGCCGTCCTTTTCTGCCCGTCAAAGAGCTGCCCATACGGCTCACTGTCAACAGATTCTATGCTTGTCTAACGAATATTCAACACGCAGTCTGAAAGCAAATTCGATTTACATGTAAGGTATTCCAGTCGTATTTTCCATAGCAACTTTTAAGTTATCGTGCCCGTTCTTGCAACCAAGGGGCAGGTTCCATGTGCGTATCACATATACAATCGAATTAAAGAGTTAATCCATGTACCAGGATAGGCCATACCCCCGCATAGGACCCAGAACCATCGAATTTATTCCCTATCTAAAAGTGAAGAAACTGTGTCAAAGAAGATCACAAGATCACAAATAAACAAGCAAGACCGGTTCACAGACTTTTCGTATAATACAGATAATACAGATAGATAGAGAGATAGAGTGCTGTACTTACTGAGGAGCTTCCTCCAGTGGTCAGGGAGACTTGCGAAAGATTGGAATTTGTATTGCGATTTCAGAAACTTCGGAACTTCGTATTTTTGAAGCGGAGACAACAGTCTGCGGGATGCTTCGGAGGACGTCGATATGTATGGCTGAGGGTTGGGGTTGGCGAAACTCCTGATGTTCCTGGCGATATAATTTCTCGCTTTGTGTTTCTTTTCGTAGACTGATTCATCGATATTTCTGATGAGTTTATTTTCGTAAACTGATCCGTCAATATTTCTGATGTGCCTAGTTTCGTAAGCTGATCCAAGAGAAAATATAATGACTAGGCCAGCTGTCAATGCCGGCAAATAAGATACTAGGTGGTTCATTATTTTGTTTTTCTTTGGAGATTCTTACTGCGGTTAAATGTCGCTGTGCTACATGTTCATAATCTCTAGAAATGACATAAAAATTTCTTTTGGGCACTTGGCGCTGTTGGAAAGGCATTGCAAAAGTCTTCCATATCGGGCGAATGATTAAAAGTCGAGCGGTGGACCTGCTAATCGTACAACGCTTAGATTATTCCCTTAACCATTTGTCTCGTAGCGTCGTCTATGTGCAACATTTCAGACAGTGATAAATTTTATCCCTATGACCGAGGTGGATATTAATTCATGGGAGAAAAGGTTAATATCAGTAGTATCATTGAGAGAGTGTGCTGAACCTACAAACATTGACGTAAATGAAATCAGAATCGTAATGAGATGGTACGTTAAAGGTGACTCATTTCTATTTAAGGTCCCACATGACGTGCACTTGAAAAATTTAAGAATACCATTATTATTGGAAAAGGAAATCGCGAAGGTGATTTTCAGGGCTGCCTCAACGCGAGGCTCACACAGACTGGATTGACTTTACTGGATCAAAGCAAATGGATTGAGCATTTAAGAAAGATTGGGCAATGCAAAACATAGGAACCGTCATTTCTCAATAATGGAAATAAGATGAAAGCAACCAAAGGTTACCTCTGAGGCACTTCAGGGAGCTCGCAATACGATGGGGACCGACATAACCTATCCCTATAGTCCATCCTATGTCCCTTGAGAATATTTACACCTATTAACTAAAAATACTTCACATTATGCTTTTAGATACACATGGTATCGTGCAATATTATTGCACAGCGAAAATGTTCTTCCTGTTAATCATAACGCAGCTGCTAATAAAATTTGATGTGTTGGGATCAACCGTTCATGTAAGTTAATATAGAAATCTAGATCCTGCGTACTGATAATGCCACACTTAGGGTATGTTTGGTTGGGCGCATAAATGAAGTCTTCGAGGCGTAACTTGTCCGAAAATTAAGGCAAAAGCTTCGGCTTTGTCACTTTGAATCGTGCGGCAAGTGTTAGATGCAACGCCATTGCGCTGAGACGGCAGAAAAGTCCATTTTACGGAGCTATATTGAACTTCTGGAAGTCCTAAGGGTTACCGGTTGAGGGTCAATGCCTCTAAACTCAATTCGGCAGGTCGATGTTACCACACCTGAGTAAAATTTCAGACAAGTCAACTCTCGAAGACCTAATTTGGGGGGCTCGATCGGACATGCCCTTTGTTATTGACATTCATTAGGAATAAAGAAGACGAGGCGGTTGGTCGCAACAACGATGTCTCTATGAAGTACAACGCTTTCAGTCTACCGTTGCACTACACTTCGCTGCGTAAACTGGGGCAATTCTGTGGCATTCTTCCTTGTCCAATTTTCAAAAACATTTCCTTACTGGGTGGATTTCAACGCGCAACTCAGACAAAGAGCAAGTTTTGATATTTTTTATTTATGATGGCCTCGGGACGGTGCTTCTTTAGAGGAAAATAGAGGACAGAATTCGACAGACAGGAAGGAGTTTGGGGGATTAGTCCAGCTAAAATACTCGATGGATTGAGTCGTAAAAGTCGATCTGAGCTAAACCAACACGAATTGACTTGTCTAGAAGAGCAGACAGGAACGTAGGCGTCGTTACTTTGGATCGTGCTGCAGGTGTTAAAAACAGCCCGATAATATTGACCCAATTGGAACTTCCTCTCCAATTGATAAGACTGAGTTCTTGGAAGCTTCACAGGTGATCGATTAATGGTTGACTCTTGAAGCGTGAATGAACAAGTGGAAACCAGGGCACTTGTCCAAAGTTTTATACAAGTTAAGTCTCAAATGCTTAATTTAGCTGCCGAACTGAACGTGCCCAAACTCGATCAATACTGCAGGACAGCTAGACCACTGTGTAGTATTTATCTATTTGCTTATTTACAGGTCCCCCATTTAATCAACGGTCTACTGAATAACATCTTTATATTTTCCTTAAAAAATAAACTCAAG
Source organism: Parhyale hawaiensis (assembly GCA_001587735.2). Taxonomy (NCBI): domain Eukaryota; kingdom Metazoa; phylum Arthropoda; class Malacostraca; order Amphipoda; family Hyalidae; genus Parhyale; species Parhyale hawaiensis. The sequence goes on along the minus strand of LQNS02276481.1, from coordinate 9,163,198 downwards.
TACACTTGGAAGAAATGAAGTGCAACGGATGAAGTGAAGCTGCAACGCAAAATAATAGGAGCATTCGATTGGGCACTAAAATTAAGCTTTTGAGGCTTGACTCGTTCTAATCTTGATACAGTTTCCCTGGTTTAGACTTGTTGATTCAAATTCCAGGCGCTGAATCTTAATCAGTTACCTCTGAGAATTACATGAACTTAGTCGTACTCTGTAAAGTGGAGTTATTAGCCTTCTCATCATCTTCATCGTTCTGCTTCCAGCACCTGAAACACAATCCAGAGTAACGATCCTAAAGTTCGTGCCAGCATTCTCGAATTATAGTCACGTCAATCGGGCTTGACTTAGATCGACTTCGCCGACCCAATCGAATGAGCCAAGATCTAATGAGGGCTACACTTGACGCTCATTTACGCCACGTTTGTGGTTCTCGGCATCCCAAAGTTTCATAGTATTTCTGCTACCACAACTGTGCGTAAACGAAAAGTTTTGCTTCAATGCTGTCAATCCCGCCAGCCGGCTTAGCAACTGGCATTAGTGAAGTTCCTGATGTTTCTTCAAACTTTAAGTGAAATAGAAATTTGGAGAAAAACTCATTTCGCTCCTATTTGAATTAACATGACAACGTATTCGGACGAAGTGGAGTACGAACGTCAGTCAGAAGACCACCGTTCGAACCTGCGTCTAGTGAGACCGAACAGTTGCCTGTACTGCATCGTATCTGAACTATGTTTGAGAAAGGAGGAGTAGGAGGTAGGGGGGGGGGGGGCAGCTCAGAGTTTCATAGCAACGCTGCCGAAACTATTCCATTTGGTAGCTATGGAGTACAGATGGATACACTTTGCCCGAAGGAATTTAGCAGGTCGCACAGTGTGTGATCAATCTCAACTCTTCTTCTCGAAAGTTTACACTCTAAACTTCCCATTAATTCCCCCTGAACTCTTATGAAAACCAACGGTGTATCTGAATATCGTAACAATAAGGGTTATTTTAATGACATGCCAAAAAGTGTATTAAAAAGTCTTCTAAACTAGAGATTTAAGTACGCTAATTCTAAGAAACTATCCATCGTGCATCTTACTTTTATTAAGTAATGAGAACGTTGCTTGACGCTTGGGCTAGTTCATTTTGATACATATTAAATGACTTCTTGAAACTTATTTTTATTAAGCCAAGTTTTCGCCACTAACTTGACCTGTGCCGAAAGCTTGGTCAATTCATTGTGTTTTGAGCCCACATTCCTTATACAGCTGGGCTTTCGAGTGAGGTTTCTTGAGACAACCAAACGAGGTCAAAATTAACACTTATAGGTCAAAATAGCCTTGAGATACAGATACCGTCCCAAATGAAATTTAGGGCCGCTGCGGCGGCGCCCAGCAGCTAAGTCGCTGTTTTAACTTCTTCGGAGGTGTTGAGGTTTGACAAGGATATAGACATAAATTTTTAATTCAATGCATGGCACGTGAGGGGTTAAGTCCTCTTGACCATGCATCTCTAACTAGGAAGGGCACGAGCACTGGTTTGCGTTGCAAATCTACATCTCTTCTAGACCCCAGAAGTGTGTACAGCTACAGTCGACTTCAGATCGTCTGACCTGTGTCGACGTAGATGAAATCACATGGCAACTGTACTTCTCGACAATGAAGTCATTACCACGCCCAATAGACTAGCAATGACAGATATGATGATGCTGCACTACCGAGCACCAATACTTTCCTCTCTGGCTTAGTACCAGAACGTTTGAAGTCAAGACAAGGAGCAAGGCAGCACCGATAACCCCTGAGCCCCTGGGGAAGGAGGACAGGGGGATTGGGAAAAGGAAAAATAAATTCAAACAGATGTTACTCCTGTAATGAGAACCACCTCTACATACTCATGGTGCCAACATTAATTATTGATTCACCTAGACAACACATAGTATCTTTACCTTAAAAAAAATCTAGCACTGTTGGTAGACAGACAGAAGCTATATCAGTCTTAAATGGATACAGCGCGAAGTTAATAAGCATTGTACATACTGCAAATGATACTTAACGCTAGCTGGTTCAATCAAACGAAATTTCAGCACCATTGCAAGTTTCGACTGACAAACAAAAACAATTATAGGCAAAAAATGCCTATCATCAGTGCTTATAAAGAAAACGGAATTGTTACACCGAAAGATAATAGCATAAACAGCTTTCCTTGTTACACCCTTTGGAAAATATGATATACGAATCAATGGCAAGAGTTTACTAAGGTAATGCACCCATAGTGCAACAAAAACATACAGTCCATAGCTGTTGAGTGTCGCCCAAATAATAAAATAATGATTTTTTTATAAAACAGCAATAGCACGTAGGAAAGGCCGGATCAAGAGCCTTTGCTCCGCCCTGGGAAGGCACCTGCTGGTCTATTTAGTGCTAGCTATCTAATCTAATCACGTGACCGCAATTAAACTTTAAAAACTCATCCGCTTACGAAGGAATGTTCCTGTTTATTAGTGATAAAAAATTATAGTACTCCCAAGTAAGTTGCTCGTTCGAAGGCAAATAAAATCTGGCACTAATTTTATGAAATTTATGCATTCGCTAATATTTATATAACCTTATCTAGGATACACAAACTTGGAGTTATGGTTGTAATAGCGAGTGGGCGCCAAGTTCGCCAGTATTTGCTGCAGCCGCCAAGAGTCATCTTGGATGGCAGCAGCTGTCACTGCAGCTGCAGAAGAGCTTCTGACGGTGAGGTTTGTCAGTAAATTGCTGCGCAAAGCATGAGAAGTACCATTAACCATGCAACTAATTATTTAAATAGTATGTCAATTAAGGGTATATGTATGTGAACGTGAAGTTACGTCCACATTGGTGCCCTTGTAATTTAGAACGTGCAGCTGTCAATATCAAATTTGTACAGTCCACGTTGGTGCAATTGTAAATTTAAAACGTGCAGCTGTCAATCAAGATTGGTATAGTATAAATTTCTACTTTGTTTGCATTTGCACGGCTAGAAGCTGTCATAGGTAAAAAATTAGAAACAATGACAATAGAAGTCAACTTCAAGTTGTGTAGTGGTAAGTTTATATAACTAACCCTGAATGTATCCCTACTAAGAATTTTTTCTTGAAGAAGCTGAGCAATTGATGGAACAGTAGGCCAATTAAAGAGAAGAGTTGAGGTCTGCGTTGTGGTGCACCCTGAACTGTATAGTATAGAGGTTAAATAGGGAAAGGAATTTTTCACAAAAAAATGCCACAGGGAGCGTAAAATATAATAATTTTATAACATGCAGTGGGTACGCCACATGCAGCGAAGCAGGCTACATATACAGGCAATAATGCCATATTGGAAAAATAAAATTAATAGTTACACCTAGCATGGAGCGTATACTGTTACTATCCATTCTTGGAACGAAAGGTGTACCTACAAAGTAAATCTATAGTCTGAAGTGCTCGATGGAACAAAACTACAAAAAATGGTCTGTGTAGAAACTTCAAGCATCGATCACTGTAATAACCATATTCAGTACAGACGGATCGCAATTGAATGCTATATACATAAAATCTGCTTTAACATTACAAGCGCGTTTCTTCGACATGGCTTCTCAGCATGGGCACAATTTGAATGACCTCTAAAACCATGCTTCTGCTACAAAAGGAATGTAATTATTTTTTGCTACAAAGGCATGTAAATATTTTTTGCTACAAAGGCATGTAAATATTTTTCATCGCTACCACTTTCCAGTATGGATCTTATACAATTGAGAAATGCCCATACAGGCTCCTACCACAATGTTAGACATAAATCCTCGGCCTAATTTACTTATAAATACAATAGATCCCACAAAAAATTCCTGATTTGTACAATTCCACGTACCCAGTCATCGTCACCAATTAACGAGTACTCACCAGTATGGAGACATAGGACAAGCCACAACGAATAGTCTTGTGTGAGGAGAAATGGAAGTAAGAGTGTATTGTAGAACTCCTTTGTAGTGATCTTCTTCATGTAGAGGGAACGTGTGTAAGCACTGCAAAGGTGCATAGAAAATTCAGTTCGTTACATTATTTGACTAGGATGACTACGCAGAAATGATTTTTTTTACTATATTCAGGCAGTTAATGTCGTGGCGAGAAAGGAATTCGTGATTAGCTCGTACATTTGTTAAACAAAAACGTAAATTATGACGTGAAAATCGGGTCAGGGAAAGCCCACGTACAATAAGAAAACGTAGACGTCACTAGCTAGTAAACGAAACGGCTGCATTCAATTGGCTATTCCATAAAGTGATGCAATCGTGTGTACTGTTATCGTCAATTAGAGCAATGATAATTACAATGCTTATTTTTATACAAAGTTATACGCCCGAGTTTCTGCAAATGCGCAAATGCACAGAAGATGTGATACGCCCCTCAAAGGCTATAAATACTGGCTAAAACATACAGAAGTCAGATCATAGCACTGCCGACAACCATCCGGTCGGTGCAGTGCGGGTGTGACACTCAATCCCGCTAGAGGGCCTGTCTACACTAAAGGTCTAATATATCTAGAGTGCTTGTGCAAGAGACATTAGCATAGTGCACCCATATAGGCATTGTATAGTGCTATATGTAGACTACCTGATCGTAATATCAGTGATAACCTGTGCTATATACTATGAATATATGGAATACGAGTACCTTTGTGTCTTACTGCTAGCAGCTGGCGATCCTACGGTTGTTCGTGAAGATAGTGGGAATCCAGCAGTATTCCCGATACAGGTGATAGGAGATCACTACAGACATACCTACAGCTATTATAGAGAGTGCAAGAAATTCTAGCTGGGAACACTTGTATGAGACTATAGATACTTATGCTGGTGAAGCTTGCCAAAGCAGCAGCAACGCGAACCGGAGTATCTACGCCGAGTACGGGCCGGTTTGGAGGTTACATAGCAAGAGCCCCAACCTGCGCCGGTACAGTGGTCAGCCTTGTAGGTTCAGCCAACTCTTTTTTAGGAAAATTTCCACGAACTTTCTTAAATCCCTTCATATGAACAGCTCCTTGCCACAAGACAGCGCTTTAAAAAATAACTGATAAACATCACTGGGTATACATGATTGTGAAATAGATTTGTTCGAAATTTTTGGTAACTTACCATGCTGTATTACTACTATAACTATTATCGTCAATTATAGCTCGTAGTTCAAATGATGCAATGGCGCATGAATTTATCATGGCTCAGATTTTATTGAGCACTAAAGGATGCAACTATAGCTGAGTTTGAGTACTGCAATCATGTATTTATAAAAACAAATAAGTCAGTATGGCATTAGCTTCCTAAAAGGAGAATTTTGCCACTACACACCAGTATCGTATTTTGCCGCTTCAGAGTATGCAAATAATACGCTGTTCATAATATGTAGAAAAATTCAGGTTTACTCTGTTAATGACTAGGGTCACTGCCAACATTGTTCGAATACGTCATAACTATTAAATTGTAGTAATATTTATTCAAGTATGTGTTAATTCATAATATGAAGATCATCCGTGATAAGGTGATTTTTCGAAAACACACCCTGTGATTTTTAAAGTTAATTCAGTTATACTTTAGGTCTCACTCTAGCCACGGTGTTGAGCTCGTGGTGTTCGTCGCTGACTGTTGCTGAAAAGACTGCAATGATCACTGGTCCTGGCCGCTGAAATTGTAGTGAGGAGGAAAGAATTAAACGATGCACAACTCAGTCAACAAGTGAAAAAAAAAAGTTCCGGCATTTATGCTGGTTCCATTCCAGTGTGGAGTTCTGAGATGAACCCACTCGATCAGGCCCGGAGTTTTTTCTGAAATGAACCCACTCGATCAGGCCCGGAGTTCTGAGATGAACCCACTCGATCAGGCCCGGAATTCTGAGATGAACCCACTCGATCAGGCCCGGAGTTCTGAACGGTGTTTGTTGCAGGAATGTGAACTATAGACCTGATGACAGCCTCATTGGGCTCTGTTTGGGCATATCCTGCAGACTCCGAACAGTTGGATCAACTCCAGACACTCTTCCCTAACAGAATTTTTCGCCCTCCCCTATAGCTGGCTTATGTTTCCAGCTTCTGTGGCGGCCAAGAAGTCTATTTGGGATATCGTCTTTATGGGGCGTGGATTATGCCAAATAGAATGCTGGAGATGCCCCATTACTAATATCTGATTAAGAATGGGCTAAGCTTGATTTTAGGTGGTGCTGTCTAATATTACTCTGGTTGGGTATGAAGAGAAAAAGGCTTTGGGCAGCTCAGTTTGAACTCTCTCCACGCTGAAAAAAGTTGAACTCTTGCTGCAGTTTCTGTTGGCCAGCGCAGAAGTGGTGATAATTATGGGCTTCAGCCGGTAGGCCTCCGGCTGCTACCGCAGCTTCAGCAGGTTGCTTCTTTGGCACAAACAAAGCTGATGAGGACATACACAGAGGAGGTCGGTCCGATTCACAAGCCCAATTATCCGATTAATCGGACTCGCGTTTTCCAACCAGAATAACGAACCAAGCTAAGCCCTCCCAAGCGAAGTGAGTAATCTTAATCAGACTGCCGAAAACATAAAGCGATTAATTCATATCGACGTCGTCTTTGTTCTTCGTGAATTGTAGATTCTTAGTTCATTTTGCGGTATATGTTTCCCAAGTAATTATCTTTCATTTTTCTTTCTATTCTCTTTAAATTTTCTGTCTTTCTCTATTACGTAATGTGGAACATATAATTCATTATAATATCGTATATATACAGAGCGTTTACTTTAATTCGATAATTGTACATGTATAAAGTCTACAGGTGCTGTATAATACGTACTTATGCAGTGTTGGTGTTTCCTATGCGTTAAGTATCGCGGTTAAGTGAGGTATACATGAAACAGAGTAGCTAATCGACACTATCTGCTTTTCTTGCAGAATATACTGGCATAACTATCTTTATTTTGTGTAATATGTACTGCATAGTTTAATTATTTTGGTTATGTTATATTTTATTTCAAATAAATGTTTACTCATAATCATACAAGTTTGGTTTCTGTTTGTATGTTAGAAATGGTTTACTTAGGGAAAAAAACATTAAACTTCATTTAGAAATATTAAATATCGCTTTTAACAGCGTACTGAACCGCTTTGGAAATTATCAAATGAGTAAAAAAAATTAATCGATTCGGATAATCGCAAACCGGACATCGATTTTTGGCACTAGAATCGGATAATCCAACCGTACTTGAGAAGCTGGCAAATCGCTAATCGCACTGGTACATTTTTCAAACAGTGCACCAGTTCATCTAAGGTAGCCTCTGAGATTCACTGTGCTTACTCGATTTTCCAATATTTGAGCTTTGAACAGTTGAACTTACGAACAGAGTACGGCAATAAATCGATATATGTACTGTTCATACACGTATGTTTTGGGCTATAATAGCCAACTTGACGTGACGATTTGCAACCGTAGGCAAATAATGATAATGTAGTTCAAAGAATCAGAAAGCAGTGTCAATGGAAACTACTTTTGTATGAACCGATTTTACAAACAACGTTGCAATACCGTAACTTTTAATATTACGTCAACTTAGAACGGAAAAGTGTCCAAAGAATATTTGAATCGTGAAGAATTTGAGCTTCGAATAGTGTGGGAGTTGTAAATATATTTCTCAAATTTGAGATCTTTCGATGCAACTGAATAAGAATTGATTGTGTCGATAAATAGACACATTGTAATAGTGTAAAAATATGGTGCGAAGCTAAGGTCTTACTCATTGGATAGTACTTCAATACTTGCGACATTGACATTAAAAATGCTTTTCATACGTTTCATTGAACATATAAATACACATTGGCTCATTGCATTTGCAATTCTAAGATAATTATGGATTACAGTCTTTTATGATGGTACATCTGAATAGCTGCTAGAGCATTAAACATAACTTGGAGGTAAATCAAGTTGAAAATGGTAGTATACTTGCTTTACATTCGTTACTCTTTACCAAAGAAAGATACGTTGACAACTATTGATATAGCTGAACATTTTATGTAGGACAGAGTAGTACATCAAACTGTAACAGAATGCTTTTGCTTGCGTGTACTCGAAGTAAAATTTTGAGATCCAAATAATATAAAGCTTACCATTTCGGCAGGAATGGTCTCTACATGACAGATATCAAAATTCGCAGGGAGTGGCTGGGCACTGGAGAGCTGGGATCTGATGTGGCCATCATAAGCCTCTTCTGTGAGTCTGTTGAATTAATAGAATTAGAATCTGGTGTCTGATTTGATGGTCAGGCTTTACCACAATGGAAACGAAGCTAATAAAGAAGCATTACTTGATTACATTTCTTTAGGATAGTTTATCCTGTATGGAATTTTTACTGAGTGCAGCGTGTGTTCTGTTTGTTACTCAAGATAATAAGATTTAAGCCTCATAGTCACCCGGGAGGTATTCTAGAGAGAAACTAGAATGGACATAAAGTACGTCAACAGAAACTCTGAACCCTTGCATTAGGGTGTTCCAACACTGGGTCAACGCGCAGGGACACAGCAAGTCGGAAATAAAAGGTCGTATAGAACAAATTTATCATTAGCAAGAGTATGAAAATGGAAGGAAACAAAGCAGCTAGGCACGAAAGAAAGATGTCCCAAACTACGGCCTAACTCCGGCAGAGGTAACTTGTGGAGACCCCTCAACGTGCATTGGAGAAGGAACAATAAACTGTATTTGGGCTAAGAATCATTATAACAACAAATTGAAGACCGCCACCTAGCTCTCCAAACTCCGGAGTCATCGTCGTTTTAATGAAACGTGCACTGATAATGACCTGCTGCCCCGATATACTAATATATATACATGTATGTATGACTAAGGATGACGTTTACATACGATAAATTCAGTTAAACTTACAAGTGCAAGTTTTGCAGTCTGGCTCCAGGGTCCCGGTTGTATATCATGTTGGCGAATATCATTCCCTGTCCCCAGCCTGTGACGTGGGCGCCTGATGAACCCGAATGGTAAGATCGGGAGACTTCGGGGACTAGGGCGTGTCGCCCTCTCCGCATGTGGGGCAGATGTAGCCACCAGTCCCAGTCCGTCATTTCTTTCTGGGAATTATTGAAATAATAATAATATATAGGGATGGATTAATAATGAATAGCTGGCTTACCTGGCAAACAAAACAGTGTCCTCGCACGAAGATAGGGAAGTTGTCAGATAAAGTAATATTCGGTCTTCTCTAGAACGACCAAATGTGACTATGAGAAAGCTGGCGAAGGAAATATTTATATAGCCGTCTAGACAGCGACTCTACGAAGATGGAAAAGCTTTTAGAGGAAAGAGCAGGAAACAGACCTCACCTTAAGAAGGGAAGGTCATAAAAACAAAACATGATTATAACAGAAGGCCATCGAAAATGGCAAAAGGTCTTAGGAAGTGATTAATAAATAGATGAATATTAAATAAATAATATAGAAGGTGATCTTAAAATCTATTTTCAAGCAGCAAAGCTCTTGCAGACGACGTTCATTGCCATACACTCACACACTAGTCACGTCGTATTAGTGATATTGCATGGAGGATAGGTTATATATTCCCGTTTGATATTCTATTTGTAATAACGAAAAAGCTCAGCGCGATATTATTGCAGTTTGGGGGAGCATATAACCAACTTTCTCTTTGTGTTGTCAATAATGAAGAAAGTATTATCGTATCAATCTTTTGAGCAGGCGAACTTTTGTTCATTTATACTGCGTGACTCGGATAGCCCGTAACCACTATGCAAGCCAATATAAATCCTTTTAGGCTGACAAACTATGGACAGAAAAACTGATGAATAAGTAGCAAATGAGATCAATAGGCATAAGGCGAACGAGCACTTTCAATAATATTATTTTTTTTTGTGAGAAAATTTCTTAGCCGCCGGCTAAAGAAATTATGACTGTACTTACGTATTTGGAGTAACAACTACGAAATTATTTGGCCTTTACTGAGAACACGTGAGCATTTAATTCCATTGCGGTAGACTATTCTTTTCTAGCAAGACTGAAACTATCATCTAATAATGTTACTTTATTACGGTGTTTTCCACCCATATCGGGATGACCTCCTCAGCATAACGTCTGGTGACCATCCACCCGAACTGAGGTAACATGTCCGATCTCTTAACCCGACTCGTGTCATTGGCCACAGTAGCGCAGCTGTTGACGGAGAAACTGTTGACCACGTAAATAGTGGGATCCGCGTCCAGCAGCCACGCCGTCTGGTGGAAGTATCTGGAAAATTGTTTTTCGCTTCACAAAATTATTTCCGCATGAAGATAGTACCACATTGCCTCGTTGGTAGTGTCCGCTTGACAAAAAAGTGGCATGTAATTCATAAAAAAAATCTGTGTCAGAGAATCAATGCTGGATGTAGACTATTGGAATCCTGTTTCCCATGTGATAAAAACACACAAGTTAACTTCTTATGTTATATTCGTACATATGGAGATTTAAATTGCAGCGTTGCATGGTTGTTGAATAGTGTAAAATGTTACCACACATTCTTTAAAGTCCAGTGACATTGCAAAGTGAATCAGTGTATAGAAGGAGGTGAAATGAGGTCTACTGCAAAAACACTTTCACTGTCTTTTCATATTTTTAAGGTTCATTGAAAACTCATTCATACGAAGTGTGCAGTCTAATTACGTTTGAATATTAACACACCTAATGAAGTCCGGCGACACCACGAGGTCGTCCTCCAACATGATGACCTTGGAAGCGTTGAGGAAGGTGGAGAAGGCGGTGAAGAGGGAGAAGCGGAAGTGGGCGTTGAGGGGCACGCTGGTTCCAGGCCTGCCTTCATGGGCGTGTTCCAGTACCGGTAGGCTGGAAAAGCTATACAGTAGTTATGGGTGCCGGTCTAACCAAGCGTCACCTAATCTACCACGCACGTTGAGGCAGGTTATATTGTATACTAAAGCCGGACCATTAATGATTTACAAAAAAACTCAGTGCTTCTATCGATCTGGAACTGGGTATTGAATGCTCTGATTGGTAATATCCACTTTTTCAAACTTGAAATTGAAAAGCTTTAAGGATTTTAAACTTCCTAGATGTTAGCTTTTTAGAAGTTAGACTGTGGGATTTAGAGAATAGGATTCAAGACTACAGACAGCCTAAAATTTTACTTTCATCGCGTAATACTTTTCTTGCACCCTTTTAGGTAGACACAAATGCGCTTAGCTGCTTGTATGGGTGTACTTACCCGAAGAGCTGGGCCAGGTCTCGGGTCTCCTGCTGATAGCCATCCGTCAGCACTAGAATTGGGGTCTGCGCAGCGCCGTCAGCCAGCAACAGGCTCATCAGCTGCCTGTGAGCAAGGTTTGAAACTGAATTCAGAACTAATATACAGAAACAGCTATTCAATCAAGTTTTTGTTATGCACTAGGCGATTTGCATTCCAAGAACTATACTGCATATCAAGTGTAACAAAATGGTGAAGCAAGATGTGACTGGGTCCCCGCCTCCAACACAACGCAGTACTGGACACCGCCCAGTTGTTTTTACCTATTATTATTAATAATGATATTCTCATAAGAAATAAGGGAAGTTAATTTGTTTAAGGTAATGGGTTACTTACAGCACATAGCATCGAGGATCAGCTGTACAAGACGTCTTATTTCATACGTTGTTTAAGTCCATTTTTTTCAGGGCGCAGCGATTTCTTAAGCATCCCTGTATAGGTATGTGCACTTTAAATAATACGGTTTAAATGGCTGTACTTGATAACCACACGTGTGAGAAGCTGGAACGCAAGTCGTTACGAAACGCAGTATAATGCTGGGGACACATATGCTTTTCTACGCCCAGCTGGTTGCTAGGTTGAGCAGGTCGCGTGCAGTTTCAAGATAAATTTAAATTCGGTAGCGTAGATAGCGTGGGATAAGTGACGTCAGAGTCTCCCATCCTAGTCAAGTTGCTTGTGTAAATGCCTAGTGCCAAGATACAACTGGAAAGTACTCATATTTACCGACGTATGAGCTGCACGTCCGGTCATAAGTTAAGCGGGCGGTCACATAGCGTGACTGAGGCATAACTCAAATAGATAACTGCTCAAACTTCAGCCTTTTAGACAACATGGGCAACGCCGCGAGCACTCTGCTACACCAAGTACCTACTGTATAACATAATACCAGGAGTTTATGGTCTGTCGTATTGCAAATTTCAACAAAGCCCTTTTTTTAATTTAAAGTCAAATCTACTGTACACTTTACCTATAAAAGAAGTGTGTTTTTTGTCCAGTGAGCATCGCCACGGGAATTAGCTCCTTCATCTTGGTTGTCCGCTGTAAACGAAAAAAAAAAAAAATGAAGGAATCTTACGTACTGTATAATTTAATAACCTAACCACCGTCACTAACCACATCTATATAATTTATTAACCGTCACTAACCACGTATGTGGACGTTAGGGTTGGCATTCACAAAGTCACATTCAACTTTCTTCACTCAAGCAAAATTCTCTCAAAATGTACTTTTTGGTGTATACTGATGCATCAATTTTTTTATTTTTCTGCAGTTGTCCCTATCGCTTAAAATCAATTTTATATTTTGTTTTATGTGTATCACCCTGGCCGTGTGATTTCGTTACGATCAACAGGCAGTGACCATTAACGAATTCGACTTTTGTCGGAAATATTTATTTTTGAATGCTGCTTCTTAACAACAAACTAAAAAAATTGAACGGTATTACTTTTCGCAGTATTAATAGTTACTGAGTGCGGCTCAATTAATTCTAATCTGGACCGTCAATCGGCCGTACTCTAAGGCCTGGAGAACGACCTTCTTGTGTTTTTGCTCACGGCGTATGGCCCCGATTGCTCCAAATCTTGACAAATACTTGGCCACACTCTACGACCTGGTATGATTTCTGAGCACTCACGGCAGCACTGCGCAGGTGGGCGGGCCGGATAGGCTGTGGGGAGCAGCGACACAACGCTCCGTAGCCTTCGTAGCGCTGGCAGAACTGCGTCTGTTGGGTGCGCTGGGGGTCCTGGTGCCAGGGGCAGGACGGTTCTAAAACAGACAGGTTATTTATACCGAAGGCAATTGCATCAATCATAAAAAACAAGAAAAAATAAAGAGCTGTCATTCACAACACGGCTATATGTACACTGCTAAACTTCGATAAAGAGATAACTGTAGGCAGCATGGACAAGCCTTAGAAGTAAGCTACATTCTTATATTTCGTAGTAGTAGCAGCGGCAGAATTATTTAAGACATTCGTAAATGCTGAAACTGGTTGAATTAAGAAACTGCAGTAGCTCTCAGTCTTCTAATTCCCATGCACACTTAGATAAGTGTACAAAAAACAGTTTAAATGAATTATAAATTTCGACTAAGGGTCAAAAAGAGATAGTTTTCGTTGTTTCAATATATTAATCGGTTATAAATATGTTAATGATGGAAAATATTAATAAAAGAGAGAGAAATGTGGCCAGAATGATGACTTACCGCTTTCTTTCGGCACCAGGGCAGAAAGATGGAGATTCGACTGATTGTTTTTATTCCCTTTGAATATTACTGCAGATTCGAAAATTACACTATCCTTTAAATTGTCCTGCAACAAAAGACATCGACTTAGCAATATAAAATACATACTTTGATTTAATATATATATATTGATGAGACTTGACTCTAATACAATTACACACATACTGTATATCCTATGTGGCTACGACCTCAATAATAATTGCACCGAGTATTGTCGTCACTATTGTGCCTGGTAAAGGTAAAGTCAACTTTGACTGTACCCTCCACTGAGAAACCCTCACGCAATGACTTGTGCTGCAGATATACGCCAACTGGCCCCAGAGGAATAAGTACATGCAGTTGCAGTCGACAACAGGCCGCTAAGAACTATGGCGCCAAAACGGAAGGTTCAGCGACCCGAGCCCCCACCCTCCTTTTCCTGGTCAGGCAGATGCTCCTACAGCTTCGCATACTTAGCAATTGCCGACTCAGCACTCCGGATGCCGCAAAGATCACCCGGCAGGCGGGCTCGATCGCGTCACCTCTAGCACAGAAGTCCGACACGCATGGCATGCTGCTGGTATTGGAAATAAATGAATATATGATAGATTTTGTATGATCCTTGAGACCCCTAAGCCTACCCATGCATACGTTAAAAGTAGCAGGTTCAGGGGCACAGAGACGGCCGTGATGACTCAAAGACAATAATTGCTTCCATAAATGTTCAGTTCAAAATCTTCAAATTCAAATTCAAAAACATTTACTTCTCCCCGTAGGAAGGTATTCATACAGTAGTTCTATTATAATACCGTGTGCAGTACACTAGTGCAAAATAATAAGCAATGAGTCTTACGCACTAGGTTAAGAATTGATTGTACAATTCTACTTCACAACCTACTGTTCGTACAAGAAAAATGAGAAAGAATATATATTTCTCCCAATAGGAATTTTTTATATACAATAATTCTATTAAAATACTTGTTGAGGAAACTAGATTAAAACATTGCAATGAGCCTTACAGATTAGGGAGCAAATTTATAGCACTATTCTACTTCACGACCTACATTCTGTACAACGCTCTATGATAGCAATAGGTCCACAGTTCACACACAGGGATATTGTGAATCAACTAATACATCATGTTAATTTAGAGGCTAAAAATAGGTGACATTAGGAAAACATGAAATTATAGATATAAAAAAGAAGAAAAGAGAAGTCAGAAAAAAGTAGAAGCGAACATACTGGAGATCGTGAAGATGATGCTATTATTCGGCATTATAAGTGAAGTTATAATTCACGTAATATTAGAATAAAATGCCATACTTTTTTGTTACATCAATGGAAGCTTCTAGATAATAAAAATAAGTCATTCATCTTTCCGACGCATGGAGGTATATTTTCTTCCAATACTAATACCCATATTACAAAGCACAGAGGGGCAATCAGACAACGCCTTCCAAGTCGCATACGGCAAAACACAGGAAAAAGCAAAATCAGTTTTTCTAGAGCAGGAGCTCGCAACCGGCAGCGGCCGCATCCCCGCGAGGTGAGTTCTCAAGTCAAGGAGGGCAGTGAAACCTTAGATTATTTCAACGTCATTCAGAAAGGAACTCGAATTTGCGGCGCAAATTGAGACCATTTAAATTCTTCGTCATCATATGAGGCATTATTATTTTTGTAAGGGTCTAAGTAAGCAGCAAATGCAGTTCATACAGGCAAATAGTCAAATTTAACATAAGATAAAAATAGTGCCTTGTACACTTACGTAAAATTATGAGCACACCGCTCAATCTCAATTGCTGTTTAACACACGAGCGATTGATATTGCAATATTTTAGAGTATTTCAAAGTGATATAATGATAAGCTGTTTACGTTCATACAAAGATTGTAGTTTCTTTGAATTTTATCGACAATAGGGTCAATAATAATAATTCAGTGCGAATATCTAGCTACTTGATGCTGACTTGTGGGAGAAGGTGCTTTTTCCCTTGCATTTCAATTCCAATTTAGGCAAGAAATGTACAGTGGCCACAGAAACAAAGTTTACACCTGTGCCTCAACAACAAAGTTACAGTATAATTTGCCAATGACTTTCTTTTGGTATTTTCCGTCATAGGAGAGGGAGAGAAGGGTGGTATGAGGTGAGTTACTTCACACACAAATCCCCGCTACGCAGTCAGTCTGTGTTCCATCAGAGCTCGAACAGAGTACACGTATGTTGCACTGGTCCACGGGCCTCTTCTTTCCTAATATTTCAATTTATTTTGGCACTATACTAAAAGCCACCAAGGCATCACAATGGATCGGAAAAAGCTTACCATTGAAGAAAAGACTATGGCCCTCAACCTAATCGAGCAGGGAGTGCCGGTGAACCGCGTAGCTATCCAACCGATGTCAACCGAGTGTCCCTCTGCAAGCGTAAAAAATCAGCTGCCGCATTCCCTGCCGAGAACATACCGCCCCATAAAGTGGGATGTGGGTTTTATGGGTGCAAGAGAAAGACAACAGCAAGGATTGACAAGGTATTATCTTTCTCTTGCGCCCACAACCCACTTTGCAGGGCCGTATGGTCGCGGTAGGGA
Source organism: Parhyale hawaiensis (assembly GCA_001587735.2). NCBI lineage: Eukaryota > Metazoa > Arthropoda > Malacostraca > Amphipoda > Hyalidae > Parhyale > Parhyale hawaiensis. The sequence goes on along the minus strand of LQNS02276481.1, from coordinate 9,147,149 downwards.
GCGCGGCATATGATTTTTTACGCTTACAGAGAGACTCTCGGCTGAGGCACAAGGGTAAAGCCGCCGCTGTACACTTGGATCTGGTTCTCAATAAAGTAAATTTATCTGATGCGATATTTTTTGCCTCTTTTGCGAATGGATAATAGTCACCACTGATTCTCTTTATGCGAGAACAGTTGCTCGTATGCGATTTGTGAATTGTGCCCGGCAGTCAGTGCCACAATACAATATCTTTGTTTTTCTTATTTCCAGGGGTTCTTCGTCTAGATTGCTGCAATGCACCGTTACTGTTGTGTCTTAGTTGGCCTATCTTCACCGTAAAGGGTAGTAAAAATGGGCAATGGGACGTAACTCCCCTCATGTAATAAGATAGATTCGGTAGATGCGAATTCGCTTTATGCAAGCTTTTAGCTTTTTTGGGACTGTAGCCCCAGCATATACCGCGAATCAGGTGTACTTCAGTACGGGCAATTCCGCAGAAGATGGGATATTTACGTGTCTTATACTGTCTGATTACCCTTATACCTAAAGCATAATACAGTGAAGAAATGCATATCAAAGTGTAAATTTTTGATAGCTTTCTTAGCATTTACTTTAATCATGACCTCATAATACAATGACTGCACAAATTGCATATCCGAGCAGGCACTTTAGGGTGTTATTAACAGTTTACGTCCGTGAAGTAGTTGCTTCTTTGTATGTATATTCACCTCTTGGCTCTGCGGCGGCCAACCCTGTGGCACTCTGCTGAGCAGCACCGACGCGTCTTCTGTCTGCACGTACCCGTTCCACTCAATCACTGAATCGCCTTCAATGGCGTCAAGTTTTTCAAATGCTTCACTGCCGTTTGGCTTAAGAGCTCTGATTTCATATTGTCTTCTGCTCTTGTCACTTCTTCGGTTCTGTTTGTGTTTTACATCGGAGAGATTCTCGACAAGGTAAGGAGATCCGTGGATGCCCTGAGCAAAATCGGCGCCTGTGGAAGAAGAGGTAGAAAAAGGAAGTGTTTGGCAGATTTTGCCATCGCAATCCGTTATTCCGGATTGTAATGTAAGTTCGTAGTACATACGTGAGTCGAAATAATTAAGAGATGCTGTCTGGAAATGGAGATAACGATATACTATGGTTAATGGCGACCAGAAAGAGATAGTTTGGAAGAGGAAAACCAGGAAGTAAAGTAACGGGAGGATTCACCAGAAATTAGCATAAAAAAGTGACGTCATCGATAACGTCACCTCGACAAAGCTACGCCTAAACGCTCGACGAGTATTTTAATTAATTTCGCAAGAAAAATAGTCGTAAATTGGAAATGTCACCCCTTAAGCACATAAATAAATGAAGAGAATATGTATTAGTTGAGCAATAAGCAATTAAAAATTGAAAGTTGTAGTGAAGGCTGGTGGAAATTATACGGCACTAGCGGCAAGATCTGGGCGGCAAATTTAGCTTCATCTTTGAATTGAAGCCTTATCTACACTTCATATTCAGTTCAAAGTCCTTTTCACAAAATGATTTTAAACATATCATATTTTTTCGCTTTATTTCATTCAATTATTTATTGTTTATAGAACATATAATTCGCTACGAGCGGGAGGTGTTCCTGGATTATTATATTACACTTACATTAAAAATTCCATATACATTCACTTCTTAGTAATAATAATACAGCTATGAATTTACAACCTAGTCAACAAGGCCCAGTGCCATCACAGACCAAACCAGTTTACTGAAATGGCACCCCAATAGTACCAGCTAACGATTACTCTTGCACGAGGAGCAATATAATAATATTGTTTCATGCTAATATTACAGCTTATTACTTAAAAATAGTGTAAATGTAGTCATTTTTTCCCGATGAGACATCTGCATGGCTTAACACTATGTCACCTGATTGACTAAATACTATTACATACGATATTATTCAATAGGTATGACAGTACCATACAGCACGACCTACAGTACAAACATGTAAATTTTAAATCATGTATTTATATCTCATAATAGGACGCTTTTCATCAAGTGAATTATCATTTGATAATTTATCATTTGATTTGTTTAACCAACGTTTCCACCAAAAGGCAATGCAAATCTCTCGCTCCTGACTGACCAGCTACTTCAGCTACACGCGTACACAAAAAGCGGTAAAAATGTGGTTGGCAAGTACAGAAAGATTGAGCAGTAACTGTCTTAATCACTTCTCTCGCGTCAAGCATATAACGCTGCTTATAATTTTGATTGGGATTAAGACGTTCGACCCTCGAATACTTAGACTTGTCGATGTGACGTCATTTGCACTGCTTGCGACTTAAGGTAAGTTTCAATTTAGTCCCATTGAGTTCTCCCGTAACACTCTTTGCTTCCTGGGCAAAACTGAACCCCTGTAGGAAATGAAACTTGGAGGGAGGTCAGCCCAATATTGGAATGTTGGGTGAATGTCTGAGTCTTGTCAGCCAATCATGGACCAATGCTTCACCAATATGCGCTAACAACAAGAGGTACTTAAGCATTGTCAAGCAATGTTGGGCCAACATTAGGTCACACTTGGGAAACGCTCCATGAACATGCCCAAGAAATCATACTGTTAGTTTAATTTATGCATTATGTTACTATAAGTTGTAGGAAATTATTCAAATTTTGGTTGCAAGCAAAAAAATATGTGAGGTTAATAATGTTGGATCGCAATAAAAATATGTGAGGTTAATAATGTTGGATCGCAATATTAGGCCAATAATAATCTCCAGCAGGGATCCGACATTTAGCGATGTTCTGTTTCTAAACGACGGAGCGTTGAATTAATGATGCATAAAATACTCATCTATCGAAGAAAAATGCAAATACTATGATATATACTTATATTATTCTTTTAATAGTCATTCTTGACTGAAGCCCAATAAGTTTTACAAGGAAGCCTGTTCACTATCGTTAACGTCATGCATTTATATTTAGATCAAAGTTCATTGTCTTAAGGATAATCCTCGATACTGAATCAGCACATGAGCATTAATGCCCAGCTATTTAATTTTCGTATAGGTAGGATAACCAACTGCTTTGTTGTCTGAACATTCACCGACAATGTTGACCCAAGATTGAAAAACAACGTTGGACCGACTTCCCAAAAATCAACATTCCACCAATGCTAAAATGCAACGTTGGTCCAACCCAGGAAGCAAAGAATGCAGCGGGAGGACTCAAAAAATAGGACTAAAATATTACTTAGCCGTGACCGCACTTACCAGGAAGCAAAGAGCGTAACGGGAGGACTCACGAAAAATTAGCACCAAAAAGTGACGTCATCATCGACGAATCTATGACTGTGCAGCCTAGCAGTATTTCAACTAATTTAACCAGAAAAATTGTCTTAAATTACGAAAAATTAAGATAATATATAATAATTTAGAAATTATCTTTAGAAAATTGCACTGCATGCTGGTAGAAACTTTCACAGCACTAGCACCGAATTTGTTCCCCTTCGGTGTCCTGATTTAACTTATTTTTCTTGATTGAAGCCTTATGTACACTTCATATTCAGTTCACAGAATATATATATATATTCCTTACCAACATATATAGGCACCATTATAGCCAATTCTGTACGCGAGAGAAAAAACAGTAACAGTTAGCCTATTCCTCGAACTTTCTGTACTTAGCGGCAACATTTTTCGGTATTTTGCAGCTCAAGTAGCTGGCCAGTCATGAGCGGGAGATTGAATGAAATAAATCGAAAAATAAGGCCTAAATTATAAGCATACATTATAAATAGATAGAAACTGCAAAAAAACTTTTGTTAATAGACCAACAAGCTTCCTTAAGAGAGAGAATGGGGTCGTTCCACTGGACTATATTGCTAAAACCTAACTTTCTTCATTACCGTATTTTTTGAATCAGTGGGTGAAATTCAACGCTTATCCTGTTAGACATCACTCACTCAGTCTCAGAGCGCCGCCCACGCAGGAGCCCTTCATACCGAGGCTTTCGAGCAACATCCGAGCCGTGTTCCCCAAATAATCGCCGGCATCGTACTGTTAATAAAATAACAACAGTACACAGAACGGTAGTGAGTTTAAAGTGAAAGCTTTAGTTGGGATATATAGACGTTACAACACCTGTGACTTTAGAAAAATAAATTTAGAAAGCTAAGCCAAGAGTTTCTGTTGTAGTAGTGACTTCGTAATACCAATGGACAAGCTGCACTGAAAGTAAGAAGATGAAACGAAAGTATTTTCACTAATATGAATACCAAAAACCCACGATAAAAGAACACTGAAAGTCTGTAAGTAGAAAATTCAAAAGACTTCCATAGGGACAGTGAGGTCAATAACTACATCAGTGACCGAAGAGCATTCATAACAGCAACAAATTTTGAAACAACTCCCTCACTT
>LQNS02276481.1:9042688-9054671 GCA_001587735.2 Parhyale hawaiensis | reverse complement strand
GGGGAATAGCTCGCCCCTTGGGGACATGTCTAACTCTCTTTATCTTTTCTTTCTATAATATTTTCATAGGTACAATTCTATCATGTGCTACTTTCCGAGAATGATCAACTGGATCATTCATTCGTTCGCAATCATTCATTTACAGTAGGAACATTCTTTCATACAATCTTCATTGATTTATTCTTTTACTATATGAATATCTATTTCTCTATCTAATTCCTATACCCCGTAACAGCTACTCACGATCTCAAATGCATGAGTATGACCATGGACCGCACGATACCTTGACGGTCCATTCCTCGCAAGTGATGCTGATGGCAAAATGATAAATCTTCCTCGATAAAATTTGTTTCACTCAGCGTACCGACCTGAAGCAAATAAAAAACTGGTCTTGGAGAAAGGTTTGTATTTATTGGAAAGAAACACGCATGCGTGAGCACTGTCCAACGGTAAATTGCAAAATATTTGAGGTAATTTTAGGTCATTTGCGGTCCCAAGCTTCAATAATTAGTAGTGAGCGTTCACAGTACAAGCGGCGCAGCGAGAGCGGAGCGCAGCGTCATTAATGTTTATATATTTTTGAATGGAAAAACGCTCATGTGTTCCCACGGCAGGCGGAGCGTAGCGGCGCGGCGCGGAGGAAAACAGAACTGCGCGGTCGGGAAATTCACTTGTATTTTTTGTCGCTAGCGTCAACTGCGACCTACACTATTAATTGAAGGCATTTCTTTCATTTGTATTCACCTTACAGTCACCACAAGACAGTCTTCCGTTCCTATTTGCCTGCGGAAACTTGTAGTCCGGTAATGTAATAAAAAGGGAAAGTTTATTTTGCTTACATTTATTTGTAATAAAGGATTTTTTCAAATATTCAATGAATAGCTGGAAGTGTCATTATTATTATTATTCTTTACATCTCAAAGTCAAGAGATATTTTTCAAATTATTTGATTCGTTTCAGTTTTTGTGTGCATGGAATTATTTTATGCATATTCATTGTATAAGAGTCATTTTATTAATATTTTGCTGTAAAGTATTCAGTGCGGTTCATTTTTATTCATCAATGTATTATATCTACAACTAGAATCCATTCAATATTTCTATTGAAAACAACAGCATTTGTTTTTCAATTAATTCATAGATCAACAAAAACTTAAGATTTTAATCATGATACGAAAATTACGATCAATTTTTTACCCTTTTGCAGTTTTCCCTTCTATAAGGGAACTAGAGCACTCTGAGAACGCATACTTCCGCCAAGCGAGGCAACAGTAGCAAGCAATTCAAATTGGCTCTGAAACCATAATTTTCTTTGTATACACTTCAAAATCCAATCATTTGTGCCTTTTGATAGTAATAACAGCTTGTGCAATTTTCTTGAAGGTCCGTTCATTACTTTTTGAGTTATGCTGCTAACAAACGTTAAGACCAACATGAGTCAAATATACAAACGATCTACGCCAAAATTTAATAATTTATGTCTTTTAAAATTATTAACAACTCCTATAAATTTCATAAATATCCATTCAATATTTTTTGAGTTATTGTGCTAACAAGCATAAAATTAAAAACAGACACAAACGAACGAACAAATGGATCATTATCAAAATTTGGTCATTTACTCTCTGTTATATGCCTAACAACTCATGTTAATTTAATAAAAATCTATCCATAACTTTTTGTGTTATGGCATTGAGAAAAATGAGGAAGATAAACAAACAAACAAGCAAACGGATGGACACATCTTCACCAAAAATTAATCATCTGTTTCTCCTAACATACCTAACACTCTCTGGAAATTTCGTCCAAATCGGTTCATAACTTTTTGAGTTATCTTGGTGACAGACAAACACGACGAAAACATAACCTCCTTGCCGGAGGCAAAGAAGTGTATCGAAAGTGGCCAGTTTCATTCTTAAATATTTGAAGAAACGCAACTCATCTTGACACTTCTTTGTAGAGATGGTGGTATTTTCCATACACTTCTCGTCTTGTCTAGACGGCATGCTCCCAGTGTTTCTTTTTCTTGCTGTCTAACAAAAGTTACCCACACAGAAATTCCTCCATAGCGACTGATGGTCTCGTCCCTCCGCTAATATGTGAACACGTTACCGCGCTGCTCCGCGCAGTGCCGCTTCGCGCCGCGCCGCTTTTAGTGTGAACGCTCACTACTAATTATTGAAGCTTGGGACAGCAAATGATTTAAAATTGCCTAAATTATTTTACAATTTACCGTTGGCCAGTGTTCACGCATGCGTGTTTCTTTCCAAGAGATACAATCCTTGCGTCTCCAAGAACAGTTTATTATTTGCTTCAAGTCGGTATGTAGAATGGAACAAATTATATCGAGGAAGATTTATATATCGTCATCCACGGTTAATATAGAGCTACGAATTTGTGTTTCTTGCTGATAAACACATTTCTTGTATAACCGAGAACCGTTTAGTTTTCAATTGTGGTCGTTCTGTTGCCTGGAAAAGATTTTATCGAAGTTTAATATATTAGTAATCAGCCTCACTTGTAAATTTCTGTGTACAGCCAATGTATCGTGCAGTCGATGGTATAACATATCATCGCAGGGAGTGTAAAGAACTGAATAAGCTATGCGTCCCATTGATTCTCCGTCATAATCTACTGTACGTAGAAAATATTTACTGAAAGTAGGAATGCACGATAACCCAAGTGTCCTTGTATATAAAAAAAAACACAGACTGCTGATTGATCTTAACTTTCAGTGTCAAAAAGAAGCGCAAAGCAGCGATAAGGTGAGATACACGCATGTTCCAGAATCTAAGGCTAGATTAAATATAGTTCACTCAGGTGTTCAATAGAATCTACACATGTAAAAATGAGTACACGTACACATTGTAATAATTTTAAACAGTTTACTCACTGAGCAATTTCCGCCAATGGTCAGGCAAATATATGAAAGATCTGAATTTGTTTTGCACCTTCTCAATATTCGCCGTATTGACTTTTTCTAGAGGAGAGGCCAGGCTGAGCGAAACTTCAGTGGATGTCTGTTGGTGAGCTTGCCGACTTGAGTTGAAGTCGAAGAATATTGCCTGCCGTACAATATTTCTTGTGGTTTCATTGTTGTCTGCTGATGCAATCGAGATGATTATGCTGAGTTCGACTGCCGATGCAAAGCAAATTGAAAGATTCATTATTTTGATTCTTCACAGACTCTTCGTTGTCATTGTCTTTTCGACTCAGTTGTATTTCTGTCTCTGATTACTCTTCAAAATTTAGAGAATTTTCGGAACCTCCTCCGAAATGATACAATCTACTAGTGTTACATTAAGATCATATTTTCACTTGAGATCACAGTTCAAGACTTCATTGAAGTTTTGGCACACTGATCCTTGCGTGCTTATACCTATAGGGGATGATATCGGAGCTAATACTTAGCTTCACTAAACAATGTTTATCAAGCAGGAAGAAGCAGAGCGTTTTGACCGTTAACTAGAGAACAGTAACGTGAATAGCTTCCTTCGCTTCTTGAACAAACTAATTTAAGTATTCGCGTGGTCAATTAAAATACAAAAAATAAGAATGCCTGGTTGTGAGCGACCAACACCCGCGGTGTAAAGGGTTGCCGAAAAAGCCGAGTCAGCAGTTTTGGCATTGTTCTCACTGACTGCCTGCAAGAGATTGTGATAGCTCAATTCCTTCTGGCAGTTTCTGGGTGGAAAAGAATGCATATATATTTATATAGACATACACATGCACAAAGAACAAAATATTATTGCCATTTCGCTTACTTGGCGATAAAAAGGTGAGAAATAATTAGTGCTATTTTTCAAATTCACTTTATTATTGCAGTTCTGGTAGCAGAGATCCCAGGAACCTAAAGTTTTCCTTACTGTACCTTGATGGATAAACATGATAAAACATCCAACTATTACAATGAAAGTTAATCCCAGTTGTACACGTAGAGATAAAATATCTAATATAAAGTTATAATTTCTATTTTAAAAAACACGATATCTGTACTGACTGTACACTGCAGCTGCAGCCCGATCCATTCCTTTCATGCTTGCAAGATCTTTTCTTTATACTTGAACGATCTATTGCTTGGCTGACTATTTTCTTCTTTTCTTTTATAAATATCTAAATGATTGTTACATAATGGCGCTCGATCATTGAGGGCCGGGGCGTGAGTCTCGGTTGCTCTCTGAGAATGGGTCTGTAGGTCCGTCTACTGCCTTCTATCTAATCTAACTTGAAAAAAAATGCTTCGTAGGAATATGTAGCACTCTTGTAATCATGTGTAAGATGTGTGTAGGTACTACATGTAGCTTTATTGCTATATATTGAAGAGGCAGACCATCCTCTACAGCCTACAGATGATGACCAAATCAAGTTACAAATTGATAATGACCCGAATTGCACGACCCAAGAATTGGCAGAAAGCCGCAACTTATCGCAATCCGGCCTTCACGAGCACCTGGTGGTAATGCTTGGGTTCGCAAATCGCTCTGCGGTTTGGGTGTCCCACGAATTGAGTGAGAAAAACCTTTTGGATCGCATTCCCATCAGGCATTTATTTTCTAAAAGGAATAGAAACGCACCGTTTTATAGTAAATTCTAACAAGAGAAAAGAAATGGATTATTTACTAAATGTCCAGAGAAAACGATCCTGGAGTAAACTACTCTATAAAAGCACGTTGTCACCCTAAGAAAGTTTTGATTTATGTCTGGTGGGATTGGGAAGAAATTCTGTGCTATGACATTTTCCCTAGTTACCAGATAAATAATTCTGAGAAATACTACTCCCATCTGGACGAGTTAAAACCAGTTATTCAAGCAAAACGTTCAGAATTGAAAAACAAGAGAGATATTGTTTTCCATCACGATAATGAAAGACAACTCGTTAGTTTGGAATTTTGGAAAGCAGATAAAAATTGCGGCAGCTTGGCTGCGATATGTTACCTCAAGCTCCATATTCACCAGATATTGCTCTGTCAGGTTTCCACTTATTCAAATCTTTCAAGAATAGTCTTAACGGTAAAAAATTTCAATTCTTTGAATGACTTAAAAAATACCTTGATGAATTTTTTGCAATGAAACCACCGCAATGCTGGGAAGAGTGCATTTGAAAAAGATATGAAAGATGGAGAAGCATTGTGCAGCAAAGTGGTTCACATTTGGCTGAATAAAAATGTAATGGCTTGTGTTTATTGAACTTTTTCTTTCCTTATAAAATCAATACGAACTTTCCGGGTAACTCAATATTTCTCCTTTTAAATGAAGCCTTATTTACAGCTCGTATTTAGTTCGCACTTCTCTATAGAAATCATTTTTTTAACATATGGCAGCAACTACGTGCGCTTCGCCCATAAACACAACTCTGTGAAATGGTTATTGACAAGTACGAGAAGTTTGAGCAAACACTGTTCTTTTGGTTTCCTTCGCGTCAAAAAAAAATAACACTGCTTATATTTTTGGCTAGGATGAAGAGCCCAACCAACGAAGGCCTGAGATCCCAAACTCAAATACTCCGACTAGTCGATGTGACCTTAAGTCGCAGACATATTGACAACGCTTATAAGCCTTATATATATAGTTCCATTTTAGTTTAGGTGAGTCTTCCCGTTCCGCTCTCTGCTTCCTGACTGCACCTGTCAATTCTGCTAAATGTTCGACTGAAAATATCGATATCGCTAAGAGTAAGCAGTTTTAACGTGGAGAAGAACAACCCCATCCTCTTTTCCTGAGGTGCAATAAATAAAGGCAGGATTTACAGATAGAAAAATTTTTGGAGTAAACGAGGCCGTATATAAGCATCATCGGCGTATGATAGATTAGATGAGAGAAAATTTTCTTGCTGGCAAGCCAAAGAGCTGTTAGCTTACTAAGTTTTTGAAATAAAAATCTGAAGACGACTAAAGCGATATCAATTATCATAAACACCATGTTAATACCATAATGCAAAAATTATGTTTTTAATTTTGAACAATGCAAAATCCGTACATGTCTATCGAAAGTCTTGCGTATACACCCTAATTAAAAAAAAAACTTCGGTTGAAAGATTAGTTCAAAAAAAAAAAAAAAAAGACGGAGCACTGTTGCTAGCAACGTTAAATTCTACATAAACATAAATCTCTTGAATAAAGAATTTACACCTTGCGTTTCAAATTGACTTTACTTTTTATTAGTTGGTTCAAAATATATATTGTATTTTCCGACAGCTACGTTTTAAGAAATGTCCTCCAGATAATAAAATATGCGAGCAAGCTGAGGGACAGATGTACGTCTAAGAAAATATCAAGTGAGACGTCGATTTTCTTCAATGCAGCACGCTTACGTTCTGAGCTCACACTCTTTTTATCGCAGGCTCGAGTCCAACCCAGGTACGCGAGCTCCTTGCTGATCTGCATGTGCTGACTCGGCAATGTAGGTATGCAGAGTGGCCGTGGAAGCACTTACCTTCCTCAAATATGAGGGTGTAAGGGATGCGGGTCATTTGAACCGTCCGTGAAAATGGTGCTATAGTTCTTGATGACCTGTGGGCGGCTGCAGCCGCACTTACTTCTCAAGAGGCAGCAGGTGTATATCAGCAGCACAAACCAGTGCGTGTGGATTTTATAGTTGAGGGTGCGGTCAAGTTGACTTTACACTTACCTTCGCTAGATAATGTGGTAAATCGCGTATAGTTCTTAATTAAAAGGTAAAAATGTCAGTCTCTTGCTATTTGGTTTTGAAGTGTTACAACTTTTACAGCAAACGAAATATTCAGTTGAGGTAGTATAATCCAAATTTTCAAAAGTTTAAATGATTCAGAACGTCAGCTCCGAGGTTTTATTCAATTTACGATTTATGCCTCAAATCGACCTCAAGGGTGAACAGAAGACCCGGGATTGAAGTCAGGACAACCAAAGCGACCAACCGAACAAAATGAACCGCGGATGCCCTGAGTTTCTCACGTCGTTCAGATGGGCACCTTCTGTTAAGGGCAAAATCTCTTTGACCCACCCCCCACCCCAACTAGGAAACCCATATGCACTGGTTCGTGCTGCTGAAAAATGACCACTAGGGTCTAGAGGAGCGTACGGCTGCAGTCGACCGATGAGTAGTTAAGTTATGGTGACATATTGACGCTTCCGAAGGTTCGATCGACAACTGCGTTAAGCCCAGTGCCTTCTCCCAGTGACTATGAATGACAGAAGTGCGAAAGCTACATTTCCCAGTACAAGACTTTTCTACCCTGGCACGGGGTCGAGCGTCCGATCTCCTGATAATGGGTGAGTTAGCAGTCTTAACCATTGGTTTTAGATCAAAGGCTTCGTCTCATTATTTTTATGCTGCCATACCTCAAGGTATAAACCCTTTCTTCTATAAGAAAGAAAACAAGAAATAAAAAAGGAAAGAAAATATATTAATTGTCTCATCTGGATTGACAGTAATATCAAGAGCGCAGTGCCTGAGGTATTCTGTCTGTGGGAAAAAACTGACGGCCAGTAGATTTACCCCAGTGTATAGTCAGTGTCCGCCCGTTATTAAAGACCAGAACTGGGATTCGGCATTTTTTTTCTGTACAACCGGTTCAGTATTCGGTAGTTGAAAACAGGGTCATCGGTACGGTATTTCGGTATTTTTCCAAAAAGTATATCGAAGGTTTTGGTATTTTTTTGGTATTTGGTTCGGTATTATTATTAAAACTTCGTGCCCGGGCCCAACGGACAGGAAGCATAACCCAAATGAAGCACTTAGCAACACTGGGAAGCCCGAAATACTGCAAATGGAAATCTATCACAAAGCTTTTGAAAGCTGACTTGAACGCCTGCAGGCCAACACGACCGAAAGCCGATGCCGGCAATGAGTTCCAAACCCTAACAGATCAGGGTACGAAGCACCGACCGAACTGATTAGTTCGGCACCTAACATTCTCTGACGGGAAGGAGTGAGGACCGACCGCAGCACATGTAATTCTCCTAGAGACATTGAGAACCGGGACAGAAGAATACAACAAATGCCTCTTATTATTGGACACCTTATAAAACATACAGAGTTCGACCACCCCCTCTCCTGTGGGATAGCTTCACCAGATCATTACCTGCGCATAGCCTTCTGACCGAACTAACAAGACGGTCCAACAGACGTAAGTGACTGTCAACAGCTGAAGCCCAGACCGGAGAGGAATACTCCAACACAGGCAGCAAAAAATCATAAAAACATCTGCGGACAACTTCACTGTCACCAGACACTGAATTCACTTTACACGGGAGCTCAATCTTAGTGGAAGCACGTGGCACCAGTCGCCTAATATGCCGCTCAAAAGTAAGCTTCTTATCAAAGACAACACCAAGAATCTCCTAGGAGTTAGACCCCTAAAGCAAAGTGTCAACTATCTCCAGATGTGGATGCTGCGGTACAAGTGTCCGAGACCGTCTGATAATCATCGACTTGGCCTTACTGGCATTCAGCTTCATACTCCAGGCCGAGAACCATGCACTGCTTGACAAATCCCTATTCAGAGACTGAGTGAAAGCTTTACGCATGCGGGGAGTAGGAATCACTGCTACCAAAGTGGAATCGTCGGCTAGTATACATGTCACTAGTATACGGAACGAATAACAGCAGGCCAAGCACGCTACCATGAGGTACGCCAGACTCCAGAGCGAATGAGGCTCTCAAAACGTCGTCAACAGACACACTCTATGTTCGCTCAGAAACAAAATCACGAATGATTGACAGAACCCTACCACACACGCTAAACGACTCAAGCTTGTATACTAGACCCCTGTGGTTGACCCGGCCAAACGCTGTGCTCAATTCCAACTGTACAAGGCGTGCCTCAGACCGACAATCCAGCACAGACTATAAATAGTGTGGCACCGACAACAAGGCGTCACAACAACCCAAACCAGTTCTATACGCAAACGATCAGCAGGCAGCAAACCCATAATCTCAGCAAAACGACCAAGCTTACAAGCGACCAATTTCTCGAACACTTTCGACAAAATGGGCGTCAGCGTAATGGGCCGGTAGTTGGCGACATGGGGTGACACTGGACCCTTGGGAATGGGAGTAATATTCCCAGTACGCAAACAACAGGGAAGATTTCCTAACCATATCCGGCGCCGGAAGATCACTACTAGCTTAGGGGCAAGCAAGCCAGCAAAATGCTTATAAAACGGAGGAAACATGCCCACCGTGCATGTAGATTTCAAAAATTCCTTATATATATGTATATATATAAATACCTTTAAAAGTCTATTAATGCATTCTCTGCTCTTGAATGCAGGGCAATACAACATGAAAAAGCTTAACTGAACAAAAATCAACGGGATCTTTCTAATGTCTTCCAGGAAGGAAAGTGGGTCACAGAGGGCTAAGAAGCTTCTTTTTTAGGAGAGGAAAATTTAAATGTACCGAAGAAAGTCATTCGCTACATCCATTCTGTATCGGTAGAACATCCAGTACAGATTCGGTATCGGTATATCGGTAGATGAAAATACCGCCGGTACTACCGAAATACCGAATTTCATTCGGTAATCCCAGCTCTGTTAAAGACATTATAGTGGGAACATAATTTTGCAAAAGAAGATGTTTCTTTTATACTTTTTTATTCTAGACGTGTAAAAAATGGTCAGAACAGAATTATTATTATTTAAAATAAGGTGTGTAGTACCACTTAAACTTAATGAAAGTACTATTGATGCATGAGCCCCATCTGTGCCGATTTTTTTATTAATTGAAAAACGATACTGGAGTACAGTAACGGAACCGTCAGCAAGGAACGTACAGCACAGACTTAAATTTAGTTTTTCAAATACTGGAATGAATAAATTATTTATAATTAATGGAAAACCCAATGGGCCTTGTACTTCTCGCAGTTAACGTCATTATTTGCAGGAGTTAGCGGCACAATTTGAAAGTGGATCATGAGATTCATTTGACCGGTAAAGGGTTAAGCAGCCTAAATATAGGATCCCTCATAGGCTGCATAGTATAGGCACGAGTTAAATACTGCAGCAATTGCACACAACTCAACCTTTTCTAATATTTACCGATACTTCCTTACCCGCCGGTATTTTCTGCATAGGCCCGACAACAGATAATTTGTACGTTGTGACCGGTGGCGAGCACGGCACGATAGTTTCTCTTAAGAGGAAAATATCGCTCGTAATTCCTAACAAAATTTATGTGAAATGCCCTTGTGACTCTTGCTGAAGGACTGCGAAGCTGTATGCAACACGCACTATATTCATGCAATATTTTTGATACCCACCAGTGTATACTGAAACTTTTAAAACTATTCTTACTCGTAAAATACGTAATCCTGAAGGGTGGGTACAGCAACGCACCATTGGCTATTTCATATCAGTGTTACAAGGAGCTATGGATCTCCCTTCATTCTTCAGCGTTGTATCGAAAACAGTCCACGTTGTAAAACCCATACTTCAATTCCTTCTTGTTACTGGTATGATAAGTAATCTAAGAGCTTAATTAAAGTCGCCCGATATCAATTAAATTAGTGCAGTCTTGCTAATATCCGACTATGGGACGTTGCAGCTTCAGCATCCCCACGTCTCGTTTGCGACACGCCGCCTGTGTATCAGGTAGAATAGTGAACATCTTGTGGAATTAATTGGTGTAGACGTCCACTTCTATAACACATTAGGGAAGTGCATTGACCTAATATTTAATTACCTTACTTGTATTGTTGACACGTTTGGCACAAGCTGGGTATAATATCGACACTACAGTACCTTGCCAGCTCTTAAGACTGAAATAGAAGAATTTAGACTGGTTTCTGACAGCATTGGACGTGGAATTGTATTGCTTTGCCAAAGAAAAATTGTCATGGGCACCATGACCTGCTATAAAATTTACTACAACGCAGAGGGAAAGTTTCTCGAAAAGTGTATATGCCTATGGGAAGTAAGGGTTACTTTGTCCGTTAATGGGTTAACTTTGTGAGAGATTGCGGCGCGAACGGCCTGCAGTTCTATAGAGTAAAACCATATCGTTTACTTCAGAGTTTATTTTCTCATTTCCTTACATTGATAATATGGCTATCCATCTTGAGAAAATAAATTGTTCATTGTATCAGTTGTGTAGCAATGGCGTAGGCTGAGGCGGTGCATATTGTGCACGTGCCCCCCCCCCCTCCCCCCCCTTAGTAGCCGCAGGGGAGTTCCGCATGCCAAGCACGAAAAATAATTTTGCTCCTTTATAACTATGGAAGAATTAGCAATGTGTGAATTTCTGAATCAGTTTTCTCAGGGCTAGCAAATTTTAGGCAGGTGCTTTATATGTATAAACAATGCCCTGCCAGATTTATTATTTTTTTGCAATAAATATAAAATCTCGCAATTCCATTCTTGGATCACATCAACGAAAATCTGGACGCTTAGTTGTCAAGTTTCGTACGAAATGCAGCGTCACTGTTGGGTGTTGTCTATGTAATCAGTTGCTGATGAACTGAACGAGGAGCGCTTTATTTTCTGCAGTGGTGGCTGTGCATGGCATCCGGAGCGTACTTTGTCACTGTCAATAAGTGCAGGTGAATGTTGATTGGTTCAATTGTTTTTACATCGATGAATTCAGTGGCGCATCTTTGCTTCTGACGCGCGTCCATGGCAAGATGGCTTTAAGTGAGTGTCACACCGCCAACATCTGCAACGGTGAGATAAAAATTTCAGGACATGAGTCCATAAGTTCAGTCATTATAACAATACAATTTTGCAGTGCCCTTGGTCCTCGGATCCCTTCGAGCAGAATAAGATGAGGAGGTATTAGTCGACGCTACTGACAATGCTTTTGCTGATCTCAAGTCTCCAATCTTTTCCCAGCAATCAGACGCACCCAGCATATCAGGGACACGGAGAAGCAATGCAAAAAGTACAGTGAAAGTTTTATTTGGCAATGTTCAGAGCATAACAAACAAATTGAATGAACTACAAGCTATGGCAACCACTCTTGCGTATGATGTCATCGCACTCAATGAAACATGGATCAACCTTTCAAACAAG
>LQNS02276481.1:8984288-8995190 GCA_001587735.2 Parhyale hawaiensis | reverse complement strand
AGATAACTCAAAAAGTTATGAACCGATTTGGATGAAATTTACAGGGATTGTTAGGTATGTTAGGAGAAACAGATGATTAACTTTTGGTGAAGATATGTCCATCTGTTTGTTTGTTTGTCTGCGTCATTTTTCTCGATGCCATAACTCAAAAAGTTATGGATGGATTTTGATGAAAATAAAATGAGTTGTTAGGTATATAACAAAGAGTAAATGATGAAATTTTGGTAACGGTCCGCTTGTTCGTTCGTTCGGTTGTGACTGTTTTTAATTTTATACTTGTTAGTACAATAACTCAAAAAAAGATGAATGGATCTTTATGAAATTTATAGGAGTTGTTAGTAATGGTAAAAGACATGAATGATCAAATTTTGGTGCAGATCGGTTGGTTTCTTTGTATGTTTGGCTCATATTTGTCATAACGTTTGTTCACAGTATAACTCAAATAATTATGAACTGATTTTCAAAAAAATTGAACAAGCTGTTATTAATATAAAAAGGCACAAATGATTAGATTTCGGGGTTTATGCAAAGAAAATTATGGTTTCAGAGCCAATTTGAATTTTTGCTACCGTTGCCTCACTTGGCGGTGGCATGCGCTCTCAGAGTGCTCTAGTTAGCCAACTGCAACACAATCAGCAAGTTGACAATAGAATGAAAATGGCAAGCAGAGTACTGGGATGCTTCACCAGGAATTTCGAATACAAGGGCAAGGAAATCATTATTCCCTTGTACAAGGAGTTAGTGCGCCCACACTTAGAATTTGCTGTTCATTCTAGTCGCCACATTTGTGTAAAGATATCGATAACATGGATAGAATCCAAAGCAGAGCTACGAACTTGATACTTCAGCTGCGAAAAAAGCTGTATGAATGTCACCTAAAAGAACTACTATGGTTTTCACTTGCCGTATTACTCTGTTTTTCGCTAATCTATACTATAACTAGAGCACTCTGAGAGCGCATACCTCCGCCAAGTGAGGCAACGGTAGCAAAAATTCATATTGGCTCTGAAACCATATTTTTTTTTTGCATAAACCCCAACATCTAATCATTTGTGCCTTTTTATATTATTAACAGCTTGTTCATTTTTTTAAGATCAGTCCATAACTTTTTGAGTTATGCTGTTAACAAACGTTATGACAAATATGAGTCAAACATACAAAAGAACCAACCGATCTGCACGAAAATTTCATCATTTATGATTTCTACCATTACTAACAACTCCTATAAATTTCATAAAGATCCATTCATTATTTTTTGAGTTATAGTGCTAACAAGCATAAAATTAAAAACAGTCACAAACGAACGAACAAACGGACCATTACCAAAATTTGATCATTTACTCTTTGTTATATACCTAACAACGCATGTTAATTTCATCAAAATCCATTCATAACTTTTTGAGTTATGGCATCGAGCAAAATGACGAGACAAACAAACAAACAAACGGATGGACATATCTTCATCAAAAGTTAATCATTTGTTCCTCCTAACATACCGAACAATCCCTGTAAATTTCATCCAAATCGGTTCATAACTTTTTGAGTTATCTTGGTGACAGACAGACAAAGAGACAGACAAACTCGACGAAAACATAACCTCCTTGGCGGAGGTAATAAGAGAGCTGTCTGTCTGTCTGCCAGTCCGTCCGTCTGTCCGAAGCCTTATTTTTCCCCTATCTAATACTGAAGGCACCCAAGGCACCCAACTTTTCTCTTTGCCAAACCGTATCCAGGATACGAACCCGGGAATTGCCTGGTTATTAGTGAAGGCCTGGTCACGGGCCTCTTGTGAACTTGGTTGCTTTATGCACTTGGTGGACAATGTGGACTTGGTGAACTTCGTGGACTTTGTGGACTTGGTGGACTTTGTGGAATTGGTTGACTTCGTGTAATTTGTGAATTTTGAAGCATTGTGAACTTTTTTGATGGTGGTGGTAAGATACTTTCAATACATATCTTCATTACTTATTCAACAAAAGGTTGCGTTTGGTGCACTAGTCTATACTATAATAAGAGAGCTGTCTGTCAGTCCGTCCGTCTGTACGAAGCCTTATTTTTCCCCTATCTAATACTGAAGAACAAAATTCCGAGGTACCCAACTTTTTTGTTGCGGAGAGGGTATCTTGGATACGGGGAGGCACTTTTGGGCGCTTGCCTGCATGCCCGTGTTTGGACATGTTCATTTTCAACGGTGCTACGAGTGATGTCACTTATTTATGCCTCATCTATATAGATTATCAACCCTTTTGTTAAGCTGAGATATTTTCAAATATATATTTTATGACTTATTCAACAAAAGGGTTGCGCTCTGTGCATATAAACCCTTTTGTTGAGCTGATATGATTTGAAATATATATTTTTATGACTTACTAGACAGAAAAACGTGATAAACAACGATAATACTTTCTTAAACAGGCATAACTCACGAGTAGCTGCCCTGCACCCGCACGATACCGTCCCCTGCGTTGGTGCCCTGCGCCTGGTGAGAGGCCCCGTCCCCGGTCTCGTACCTGATAAATAACAAAGTAAAAATTTCAAGGTATAAATTACAACACTAATTATGAGCATACGCTGGTTTCCCTCGCCGTCACGAAAGGACGGCAAAAATCATTAGTTCAACTAAACTCCCGTTTCCCTCACTCTTCTTCATTGTTTCATCTCCAGAATGTCTGGCTCTTTCACTACCCTAAACTTCGTTTACATTTAGGCATTATAATCCTCAGGAAAGACCATCCGTTGCAGAAAAAAAGTACAGTCTAATATCTATGCCACATAGAGGCTTTCAATTCTGAAATTAGAAGCATTTGCCGAAAGAAATGCCCTCATGCTGTTCAGCATCTAAATGACATAAAACAACATCCAGTAAGCTGTTATTTATCAGGAATTAGGCTCTATATCTTTATCTGGCATATAGCCTCTAGCTAAAATTTAGAACTACACCGAGCTCAAGCTTGCGACAGTTCAATAGAAGATTGGTTCTGCGATTTTGAAAAAAAAAACTTATTGAACTTCGCATTCGTCAATAATCTCTGCGTAAGTATAATTACACTACCTCCACGAAAGAGGCTATGTTTTTGTCGATTATGTCTCTCTATTTGTTTGTCTGTCACCAAGATGACTCATAAAGCTATAGGAACGGATCTTAACGAAGTTCGCAGGGAATATAAGACATGTCATGAGGAACAAATTATTAACTTCTGATAAAGAACCGTTCAACAGTTTCTCTTCTTTTTTATTTAAGTTTGATATTTCATTTTGTCTATCTCTTTTTTTCTTAGAGACATAACTCAAAAAGCTATGGACGAATTTTCATGAAATTTGCACAAGTTCTCAGGAATGAATGCCAAGAACAGCAAATGGCCACATTTTGTCCTCTCTTTTGCCCGTTTATTTGTTTGTTTGTTTATCTCTTGGTTTAATTTTATGTCTGTCAGCTGCTTAGCCCAAAAAGTTACGGGCGGATCTTAACGAAATTTTCCAGGAGTTATGAAAAATTAAAAAAAAGGAAAAAATGGTCAGATTTTGGTGACGATGGTTCGTCCGTTCTTTTGTGTGTCTGACAATATGTTTGTCTTAGTGTTTATATGGATATAACTGAAAGTGTTACGGACGGATCTTCAAAATAATAGAAACTGTTATTAACCCTATCTGCTTGAAGTTGAAGTAAATTCGACCTCTCATGCACTTGTTACAAAGTGATCGATTTTTTTTTTGCAACAATGAAACCAAAAAGTATACGTATTACAAAACGAGCGAAAAAATGTTTATTTTTCTCTCAGCAATGCGACAAAAACGTACCCTTGGTTCAAAGCGAGCTTAAAATGTTCAACTTCCTTGCAACAATCTAACAAAGAAGTATATTCATTTGTTGCAAAGCGAGCGGAGAAATGTTCATTTTCTTATAAAACTACGACGAAAAAGCAGGTCATAGAATGAAGCTGAACTTTCTCTACTATATTACAGTTATAAACACGTGCTTGCTATGACAACACTTCTTTTAACAAATGTTTTGAAGTGCCTACCGGAACTGGAAGTTGCCGAACTGGTCCGGGCCGGTGAGGGAGTTCTCCAGAATGGGTACATCGTTGAGCTCCGACCGCTGAGGGAGCGGCGCTGCGGCACACAGCGCTATGGCGCACAGCCCTAAAAATAGGATCTGTTGCGGACAACCGCATAACTATGTGTATAATTTCTAGATAATGTGTTAGTCAGTCTTCAAACGGCAGTGTTTCTGTGCATGTAAAGCTACCACTTATCCAGCGAAATCAGGTAAAGATCGCGATAGCAAGCTTGTAAATTTTACGGAAGTGATCAAGGCAAAACTATTCATATGCTAAAAAATGCTCACATAATAACAATGGTAATAATTCGAAATCAAGGCCTTTAACTTCTATAATTTATAGCAAATATCTCTTATCAGAGGTGGGCGGGCGAGCCTTCTCTTTGGGGGAGGGGGTTCCGAATCCTAATTTTCGCCGGTTTCAGGTTCCGAACCTCAGAAAAACGAACCCGATTTTCAAAATTTCGTTTCGAACATTTGTTCGTGAACCTCCGAAACTTTAAAAGACAACAAAGCGAACCTTAATTCCAATGCCTTCCGAACATTTTCGATCGGATAGAAGAAGTAGAAGAAAATGCGGTAGACTGAAGAATGGAGTAGGTACGTCCTTTTTTTTTTTTTTTTTTTGAACGAACCGCGTCATTCAAGTTCACTGAACAGAACCTATAAACTGTAAATTATCCTCCATAGCGTTTTCAAATCATGAACAAGTTGACAAAATTGCTTTTACCGTCCCTTTAACGATCAGAATTACTGTATTCCCGTTAAACACAAGAAAACTAATTGACCAGAAAATGTTGTAAGAACACTGACGTCATCTTTGATATGACAACGAAGGGAATTGTTGAGTGCTATAAAGATATAGAAAATGGACTGTTCCTATCAAAATAAATCTTTAAGATCTTGGAATGCGAATGTGACTTCAAACCAGCGGAAAAAATATAAGTGAAATGTAAAGAAACGAGATCATAATATAACGCGTCATTCATTTGAATGAAGGTCCCATCTACGAGTGGACAGCGACAGAAAAACGTGACCCACAGCTAGTATTCATTTTCGATATTAAACGTTTTCCGATGAGGGACGTGTGAACTTACCCTAACCAATATTCTGCATGGTTTGCAGTCAGCTGAGGTCACAACATGATGAGTCTGTGTGGTACAGATAAATCAACGAGGTAACGAGGTTAACACCACATCCATATTTCCAAGTTCAAAGAAGGGCAGCCCAGGCAGTACTACTAGTCATTGCTTCACATTACTAAACACAGTCACACAAGCTTGCATGAGGAATAGATTTCAAAGAGTGGTCATTTGAGACACACACTCACACTCACTAAGGCCGTATTCACGCCTCCCTCATCGTAACGCGTTCAATCACGAAAATGAAAACGAGCTGTTCGTCAACTTTTTTCTGTTGCTGTTCACGCTTGGAAGCAACTTTCATTCAAATGAATGACGCCACCCGTTCCGATATGATTTCATTTCTTTAAATTTTTGCTGATACTTTTGCGTCGGTCTAGAGTAACTTTCATATCTCATGATATTTTAGCCTGAATTTGACAGGAACTGCCTATTTTCAAAATATCTATAGCCTGATAAATCGATAAATGTGATACCAGCAGCAATCTTCAAATCAAAGATGGCGTGTTCTTGCAACATTTTTAGATCAACTAGTGTTCTTGTTGTTAACGCGAATACAGTGACTCGGATCTTTAAAGTGACAGTAAAAAAAATGTTTTTGTTAACTGATCCGAGATATGGAACCGCTATAGAGGATAAATTAAACATTTGTAGGTTCTGTTCACCGATCTTAAATTGCGCGACGCGTTGAAAAAAAAAAAGACATGTTTCATTTTTCAGTCTCCCGCGTTTGCTGCAACTGTTTCTATCAAATTAACGCGCCGCGTCCATCAGTTTGACGGAACGCGTTACGATGAGGAACGTGTGAACACGGCCTTACACGCCTATACTGGGATAGAAGTTGAGATAAGTGATGAAGTAAGACACAATGCTAATAGTTATAATTAAACGTCTCAAGTGCTACAGAAACATAGGCCTCAACACATCTGTATGCCGCTGAAAAGTTGAAAACCAATGTTTGATCGACTTTGTTTTTTCAAATTTTTCTCAGAATTCGGAGGCTCAGCTTCGCGAAAAAAAGAAGTTCTGAAAATGGAAGTCCGATTTTTTTTTTTTTTTACATCGGTCCGAATCCAAACCTCCGACCCCAAATCCGGGATTGGGCCGATCCGAACAAATTCGCGGATAAAGGTTCGCGAACATTGGTTCGGAGCGCCCACCTCTGCATGTCTCTTGTATAGTTTTCAGTAAGATTTTATACAACTTCAGACAATACAGCAGGCATGAATTTTATGGCGCCATCACAGTTGTGTCACTGATTAAAAAAAAAAACAAATACGTTTATTCGCTCATCTAGATGTTGTGCTCTACATTTAAGGGCACAGTACCCTGAGATAGTCAGTCTCAATACCTATTAACTAGTGAAGAGAATTAAGCGTAGATTCAGTCCTGTGGACAATGTAAAGAGACACAGAGACAGGGACGCCAAGTTGAACAAACTTTTACCCTAGAAAAATTGATTTTTAAGAAGAATTAAAAGAGTTTGTTCAAGAGACATAAAACATAGCAGAAATACTACTGATTGATGCGTTCAAGATGTGAGAAGAAACGGACGGATAATTGAATAAACGTCTTCAACATAAGCCCTGGAGGTGTTGTCACGGCCGGTGGTATTCTTCAGAGAGTACAGAATATCTCACGGTCTCTATTGTTGATTGTGGTCACCGTACCGTAGCTTTTCGCCTTCCCGTTATGGATACTGATGCATTTGTTTTTTATTTTTTTTTAATCTTGGGACAGATTTGAGCGTGAGGCAAGTTTGGACAGGTCATCGAAGACTACGCGGGTGGTTGTCGGTTAGTGGCCTCTTCAAAAGCAGCTTTGCTCACTTTCACGGAGAAGGCATTGAATTCAGCGGCCTACAGCAGGAAGTCATCCAAATACGCCTGAACACAACTCTTAAATGGTTGCAACTTCACGCACAGTGCACGTGCATTCCGTACATGTGCTAGACTTTTTAGAATATTCTTCCCTTGATACTTGGAAAAGAAGTCTATCGTGTCCATTAGACTCCATGTATGCAGTTCCAGTGGCGTATGAAACCATGTAAAGTGATTTCTTGATGTTGCGTGTTGGTTGCTATACGCTGATTAAGAGATTTTGGCACACTCAATAAATAAATACCATAAACTTTTACCATTTCCACTGATTTGTTGACTGCATCCCTTGCAATCATAAACAAACTGACAAGTAATAACCGTGGAATTTTCAGGAAGGTAGAAAAAGCTTTTAAATCGAACTGTAAACTTAACGCTGATGTACGATTTTTGGTAGCTTGTATCTCAGCAATAAAGTTCTATCGATCTTACCTCTCTCATTGTCCTGCAGTAACTGACTGCTAACTCTTGGCTGAATCTTAAGCCAGTTGAGCTTCTTTTTATACAACATCAGAAGATTCGTGCGTCCTTGTCCAAGAGCAGTTGTTCACCAAATTTGAGAAGGCAGAAAACCTTGCTTCAATTCATAATACTAAAAGAGATAATTATAGCAATCAGGTCTCATCAAAACAATGAGGAACAGTTGCCGCAGTTAGTAAAATGTCGCTGTATTTTTCTTGCCCTTCGTGTTTGCCTTCGTTGTGACCACATGTGACGTACTCTTTGATTCGCGCTGTTGTTAATGCTTTTATTTATTACTGGTGATGTCATAAATGAAGTACAAAGTGGCCAAAAAAGAGAACATTCAGTGGTAAGGCTGATTATTACTTACATGGTCGCCGAGATTACCTTAGGCACCTGTGCATAAGATAGGAGCTTATAAATCGTGTGTTTTTGCACTATTTCAATAAATTTTCGAACTGAAAATCAACACTATTATAAGGCACAGAGATAGCAAAACTTGCTCGACGCACAACTCTACATCGGGTTAAGGCGCTTTCACACTATGGTCTTATGTTTCGTTTGTTCTGGCCTTGCACCAAACAATTTCCAAAACGTAAGTTGGCTGCGAAAGAGTCTTTAGCAAACCTTCGGACACCTCTTTAAATTTGCTCTCAATTCTAACTCGGGATGCTGTACCTTCTTTTCTTACTTAAAAGGAATCAATAAAGTATTCGGATGATTTGCAGTGCTTGCGGGAACAAAGAATCTTTTTACTCGACTTAGTAATCCATGCATCCTTGTGACACTGAACGACTGGATTCTTTGAGACTTTGCCACGTTCTGGGAACTCATTCTAACAACAACATTTGAAGATATTCTTCCCTGCGTCTCTGGTTCTGGTTTTCTTTGTTGATCGGTCTCTATTGTTCCACTATACCACTAGGTTTTTTTTTCAGTGTATAAAAATCTGAAGATGTTTGGAAACGATGGATTGACGCATACTCGGGCATCCCGAACTACCTAATATTTGGGACCACAGACGGGGTCAATTCTCTACTTAAAGAAGGAGGTACTGAAAAAAGCGAGCTGCGCGATAAAAATTCCATGAGTGAAAACGGGCCTCTAGCAAAGTATATTCTGTGCTGAAGAGAACCTCCTAGTGTCTCCAATATCTAGATTGATGATTTTCTTGCGCTACAACGGCAGCTATACGAGTATATATTATGTAGGTATGTATGGCACAGCTTATGATATGTTAACAGTTTGTGCGAGCAAATAGCACTATGAATTTTACTCTACTATCACCATAGTGAATTCCATTTAGTTGTAAACAAAGTTATTGGACTACTTTAATCGCATTGAATGCATTTTGTTCTCTTGTTATACACAATTTGCCATATTTAATCCCATTCGGAATCCAGATTCTGATACAACAACTGCTTTCGTTTTTTTTTTTTTTAATAAGCTACGATAACTTTGCTTTCGAGCTCCAAAATTTCTCCAAATAGCTGTAGATCATGGGCATTTTTTAAAAAAAATTTGACATCTGTAGATCAGCATTAAAAATTTGTACATCTACAGATCTTAACGCCAGAAAAATCAATAA
Source organism: Parhyale hawaiensis (assembly GCA_001587735.2). Classification (NCBI taxonomy): domain Eukaryota; kingdom Metazoa; phylum Arthropoda; class Malacostraca; order Amphipoda; family Hyalidae; genus Parhyale; species Parhyale hawaiensis. The sequence continues at coordinate 8,986,061 of LQNS02276481.1, read as the reverse complement.
ATGAGCGATTTTTTAAATGGGATGGCTTTCTTAATAGGTAGATTATTCTATACAGAGTTACGCCTCTGCTCTGAGTGTTTGTCGGATGTGGCTAGCGGAGATTAGTATTTTTTACAAGCTAAAATCGATCTATGGGTCTATAGTTTGTCATAAGCCGCATCACTCACAGATTTCGAAATGGTCTGTAATATAATTTATTGATAAATAACAGACAAGACCCGTTAGTGAAAATGCATAGATCTACAGAAATATCTGGCAAAATACAGATATTTTGGATTCGGTCTACAGAGCTTACGCCTCGACAACCTGGCGACACTGGGTCGTCGTTCGAATGCGTAGATGCGACTTTCTGGCTTCAGCTTAATATAGGCCAAATATACAGAAGTAAACTCCTCTGTAGACACATATAGCAATATGCTATGTGTGCCGTACATTAGGTAGCGATGTAAAAGGCTTTGTGTTGAACTAACATGGTGATCCGACAATTCGTTTAAAAATTATTTGAAAAAATAGTGTAAAACGGCGAGTGAAAACCATAGTACAGTGCGTGTGCTGTCAAAAATGACAGCGAAGAACTTGAGACGACCTAAGCGAATTTATTCAACATGCATGCCTTTGTCACTAATATGCTTCTGAAAAAAATACGCTACAAAAACAGTCGTCTCAAATTTTGATGAGAGATAAGTGCTCTCTCTTTCTATTCATGTAAGAAGCACAATTACCTCCTGTCATAGATTACACGTGGAAAAATTCTTACATTAGAAAGCAGCTTAAGCCTCAGTGAATTTAAATGAATTAGCCGCCGCGTATGCATGATACCGAACCAGCCTACAGTACATCGAAGATTTTGATCTGCGGGCAGCAAGGAGGTTCTAATAGACATTCTAATACCCATTGAAGTTCCTTGGGTAGTAGTGAAATCGGCCGATTAAGGAGCTCTAGAATTGAAGATCCTTGAAATCAGCTGAGGCCGGCGAGATAGAGAATCAGCTCCGTCTGCATGCTATCGGAGAAAATCGTCGCTTCGACCGCTTTTCGTTGACTACTTTCTGAATTTGTATCAAGCTCATTGATTTGTACATGGTTAACTGAGGACAAATATGTTGTTCGATGTATGGAGAAAGTTATAAAATGAGACTGCATGGCCGCGCCAAGAGAAGCTGTAATATCTCTATTTTTTCGATGCCGAAAAGTATTTCAGGCAATAAGTACAATGAAGGAAAGGAATAAAGACCCAACTTTCGCCGTCTTCTGCAACATGGTCACCGATCTCCATGAAAACGCAACCTAATTACAAAATCTGCAACCGGGCCTATTTTTCGCTTATCTATTTTTCTAAAAGTGTGACCCGAAACATACAAATATATAAATACTAGACTACCCGTGACCCGTTGGGTCGTCATCACGATCGTCTTTGCCTTTCGTGCCCATTTTGCTTCCTTCTCACCTGTAACTCATACTGATCTTTCTTCCATCTGTTCTTCTTTCCCAACTTGCTGTTCCCATGCGCGTTGATCCAGTATGGGAACACCCTCGTGCATGGGTTCCACGTGTCTGTTATCACACTACGTGTCCCTTCATTCTTCGTCTGTGGCATTGCTTTTGTTGTGGAAACGGAGACTTAAACTTCTGAATCTACTATATAATAACTCACGTCGTGTTTTTATTTATTTATTTATTTATTTATATATTTATATCTTTCCTGTCACGCTCTATGGGAATAACATAGGAGAAAATTCAGATTTCAAAATGTAAAAAAAAGTGGGGTACCTT
>LQNS02276481.1:8945868-8958691 GCA_001587735.2 Parhyale hawaiensis | reverse complement strand
TCTTCCATTTCGGAAGCCATGCTGAGTGTCGGCTATGAGATGCTGCATCCTCAGGTGATCAGTGATGCGCTTTTTCAATAGGCGTTCGATGGTTTTGCTGACGACCGATGTAAGACCGATGTAGTATAATACTAGACGACCCGTGACCTGTTGAGTCGTCATCACGATCGTCTTGTCTGTTTTTCATGCCCATTTTGCTTCCTTCTCACCTGTAACTCATACTGATCTTTGTTCCATCTGTTCTTCTACTTCTTTCCCGAATTGCTATTCCCACGCGCGTTGATCCTATGTGGGAACACCCTCGTGCATGGGTTTCACGTGTCTTTTGTCACACTACGTGTCCCTTCATTCTTCCTCTGTGATATCTCCTTTGTTGTGGAAACGGAGACTAAAAATTCTGAATATAATAATAATAATAATCACGATCGTCTGTGCTTTCGCACTAAACCAGGTGTTATTTAGCTGGTCATAGACCACACGCTATTCGGCCGTCCTCTCCTGCCCTTCAAGGAGCTGCCCATACGGCTGACTATCAACAAATTCTTTGCTTCTCAAACGAATATTCAACACGCAGTTGTAAGCAAATTCAATTTATATGTTACGTATTCCAGTTGCATTTTCCGGAGCAACTTTGAAATTATCGTACCCGTTCATGATAGATAGATAGATAGATTGACAGACAGATATAGATAGGCAGGCAGACAGCTACAGACAGAGGCAGACAGAGACAGACAGAGACAGATAGAGGCAGGCAGAGACACAGACAGACAGAGACATACAAGACAGACGGAGACAGACAGAGACAAACAGACAGAGAGATAGATAGATAGATTGATTAATGTGCTTTACAGCCATATTTCGACGCTTGAGGTTTACCTATCGCTTTGTAACCAGGTTACAGTAAGACCTGTGCATTTTCGGTGAATTCTTTTGACTGAACTATATTTTCTTAGTGCTGCTCAACGTTTGGCCAATTCCAAACTAATATTCGGGCCTTATCTTGCCGGGGGGGGGATATTTTGCTCGCGCAAAATGCATGGATGTACAACTTTAATTTTATTAATGGAAGATCAGGCCTGCAATTTAACAAAAGGAGCAAACGTCAGGCAATTATTAATTCTCATAGTGCAGTAATGTCGAAAGTAATACGCCTAAATTTGAAAAAATTCAATGTTTAGGGCACTATGAATGTACTCAATATAGTTATTACTGATACTGATTAAACTGCCCCGAAGGTGGATGACTTCCATCAGCTCGCACCCGAATATAATGTAGGCGGTGCGAGAAAGGGCCAGTAGAAGTTCAAAGCGAATCATAAGGAAAATAACTGGACATCAGCGAATAACCAATGGAACCCATAGTCAAAACCGACCGTATGTGTTCTCTCTTGAAGCTAAAAAAGCACCATCATCTCACTGGCCTTCCAAAACAGAAACGTGCCGAGAAAGCTCAGCTTCTTCTAAATTCCTTAAAGGATAACACCCAAAGTGGAATGATTGTCCTTCTGATGAAAAAACGGTTCCCATGCAGGAGAGGTTGACTTCAATCCTCAGAATGAGTGCTGGGTGAGCAACCCGAACGCACCCCAAATGGTACAAGAAATAAATATTGCATGATGGTTGTGCAAAGCTAACCTTCTTAATTGTTGGGGCTGTCTTCAAAATGTGGGTAGGTCTTCCAACAATAACACGCCTTTTTGTGCACCAACGGGAACATCCTGCCACGGCGTGCTTGGGCAGCACGAAAACTATTTTCAAGTTGTTAGCGTATTTGTAGGAGGTGCACCAGTTTTGAGGCAACGCTTCTTCAGTGTACCACATTGAATCGAAGATACTGTGACCCTTTTCCTATTGACGATACCGGCAGCTACAACAGTAATAGAAACCTAGGGCACTTGGGTTTGGCTGCTGCTGCTCCTGGTTAGAATGACGCTCTGTCACGTAAAGTATTGTGGTTCTTCCCTCGAGAAAATGTTTATCAGAAATTTTATGTTCCTTTTTCAGTTATAATGATACAAAGACAAGTTTAAAGCAGAAAAAAAATTGACCTTCTTCGGTAATAGATAGGAAAAAATAAATTGAAAATCTCGTAGCTTCTTTATTAATAATATCTGGAGTTTGTGATAACTATTTTCGGAAAGAGCATCAAAAACTGTACAAGATATCAAGTTCTTAGTAAAATCCGTAGTTGTTCAAATTTTAAACAAGATCCCTGCCAATAAATTAGTTTACTACAGCTTCAATTTACAGTACTATAGGTGCTATAATTATGTGAATGTTGTTTTTAGCTTGTAACCCAGTGCGTAATTTCTTTCCCTAAAAACTCTGTAGGCATCTCTGCTAAGCTGATTATTTCATGGGCTGAACAGGTGACAGCGTGGGGCTGTTCTTGTGTATCTGCGAGCCGCATACAATGTCTGTTCAGGATGAAAGGGGCTCAGTGTCTGTTAGCCTCTTGCTGCGTTAGGTCGTTGTGTGCTGGGGGTGTGGGTTTCAGTGAGAACTCTAATTTTATACATTGTTTATTCAAAGTTAGCCGAATTACTCCGACCAAAAAAAAAAAAAATCTATTCAATTATACGTGTCGATGATGCACTGACAAAAGGGTTGAGTTTCATTAGGCATAAAGTTAAACTATGACCATTTCGTACAAAGCTTATTGTTTTAAAATTGTCAGTATGACAATATTGCGAAAGTTTTCATCGAATTAAAGTAAACCAAACATAAATTTGTGCATTGGCCATAACAAGCAACCATTAAAGTTCGTATGGTATCGTACAATACTCACCATATCATCCAACTAGTTACAAAAATCAATTGCTCAACGCTAAAGTAATTGCAACAGTACTATATACTGCACATTCAACATAATGGAGGCTATTCATCACTCAGTATATTGAAACAAATTTCAGTGAAATGGCTGATAAGTTGGAAACAGCGTTAGAATGGCATTTCAAAAATTGCACTTTTATATATATATACCGGTATTTGAATACATAAGAAATAAATTAGAGATATGATATGCATATATTTAAAGTGAGGGGAAATATATGTTCGTAAACCATGAACTGGTTCATTTAAGAAACTCTAGCGAACAAAAATAAATATATTAATACAATATTTGTATACATGTATAAAAGTGTTATCAATGTACATATGTCAAGAAAAAAAATTAATTTTAATGAAATATATAAATTATATAAAATTTCAATAATCTGGGGTTAAAAAATGTATTTGTCGAAACGATTTTTTCATATTAAGATTAATTTGACTGTTCAAGAACTTCCTAAATCCTTGTAGATCTTACGTTAGAAGACTACTATAGTCCATGAACAGCTTTGGAGTCATTATTTCGTGCGACATCGTTGAAGAAGGTTGTAACGATGGCAAAAAGAGAGAAAAAGCAAGAAACTTACGAATTCTGCAATAGAGTTTATTATTAAAGAATGAAAATCCGGGAAAAGTTATTGGCTACTATCACAGCACTCAAACTTAAGTTTACCATCATCGAGTCATTTATTAAAAGGTTTAGAAGTTGAAAAACCGTCGAAAGCCAACTTAGGTTGTCAGGCCACGGAAGATTTCCCCTAGAGTTTCAAGAAAAATGGTCAGGAAATTCCCCGAAAATCTCTTGACTACTCGGAACGAGCTTCAGGAGGAATTTTTAGCAGCAGGGACAAGCGTTAGCCGTCGTACATCAAGCCACGAGCTGTACATATACCGTTTACGTTCTCGAACCCCTCGCAAAACTCCCCTGCGGTCGAAATGAAGTAGGGAAGCTCGTCTGATATTCGTCCGCAAGCACAAGAACAAGTCTGAGTGGTTCACGGAAAATATTTTGTGGACGGAATTAAAAGAATCTTGTGTGGAGGAAGGACGGAACGACATTCCCACCAAAAGCACCATTCCCACAGTGAAATTTGGTGATGGTAACGTGATGATTTATGGATGCTTTTTCATCACATGGAACAGGTAACATTCATATCATTGATGGGAGAATAAACCCTCACATGCATCGCAGCATTTTGAAGGAATATTTTCATGCGTCGGTTCAAAAACTCGGCGACCCAAAACATACGGCGAAAACCACGAAGAAATGGTTTGCAGATAATCATGTACAACTAGAATGGCCAAGTCAGTCTCTGGATTTGAATCCGATAAAAAATTTGTAGTGATTTCCGAAATTAAACATTAATGCGAGGAGGCCGAAGTCCATTCTGGAACTCATTGAAATCTGCAAGGAAGAATGGGCTAAAATCCCTCAGCAACTTTGTCAAGGGTTGGTAAAAAAAATTATAGAAAGAGATTAATTGCCGTTGAACTGAACAAAGGCTACGCCACAAAATATGAAATGTAGTTTTAGACTCGTTTTTTTCTGTTGCGCGAATACTTTTTTCAACCCAATATATACAAATTGTTAATTAATTTTGCTATAGAGGAATTTGCTTGTTTTGTTGTTCCTTGTCTGTTGTTTACATAAAAATACAAATACTGTATCAATATATATATATTTCTGGTTGGTTAGATTTTTTTAAATAAACAATTTCATGGTGTATGAAAATTTATTACCCCCCCCCCCCTCTTTGTATATAACATTATGATTTCGTTGTACGCGAACAGTTTGGTTCTCCTTGGATATTCAAATGCACTTGGACAACAAATTGACACCAAGATCGCACTATCATTTGATCCTCATGTTGCCCGGGAGACATATGCACAGTGCATTATACATCAGCTGCTCCTAAAACGTATTTACCCATTTTTACCTCCGTCAAGGAGGTCATGTTTTTGCCCTGTTTCTTTGTCTGTCTGGTTGTCTGTCTGCTTGTATGCCACTAACAAATTTACCAAATTTAAAGTGATTGTTAGGCATGTTAACAGTAACCGATGACTAACTTTTGGTGAAGATCCGTTAATCTGTTTATTTGTCTGCCTATTTTTCTAAGATGGTATCATAACTCAAGAAATTATTAGCTGATTTTCATAAAATTTACAGGCGTTGTTAGGTATATTACGATAAGTAAATGTCCACATTTTCTGATGATCTTTTCGTTCGTTTTTATGCTTGTTAGCATAATGACTCAAAAAGCTATGAATTGATCTCTGTGAAATTTACAGGGGTTATTACTATTGTTTAAATACATAAATGATTAAATTTTGGTGATGATCGGTTGGTCTGTTAGTGAGCTTGACTTATGTTTCTCAAAATGTTTGTCAATAGCATAACTAAAAAAGCTATTAACGGATCATCAAGAATATTACCGAAATGCTTAATACTGTTAAAAGACACTACTTGTTAGATTTTGGTGCTGATACAAAGAAAATCATGGTTTTAGAACAAATTAAGTTCTTTCCTTACCGTTGCCTTGCTTGGAGGAGGTATGCGCTCTCTGAGTGCTCTAGTGTGTTTTTGCATGCTTCAGTGATCGGGATGTATGAGTATACTACCATAATCATTATACGGACCCGGGCACAAGAGATAGTTTCAAGATACTGAAATGATTAGAGGATACTAAAAAACTACTTGGAAGAACGATGGTCACAAAAACGTCTTTTATCGTGTCTTAGCCATTTACAGTAGGTGCAGTTTTACCAAGCCACAACGGGGAACTGCTACTGCATTTAAACATGCTGACAGGACAGTTTCTACAAGGATTGCTTGATTATTTGCAACAGAACATTGGAGTTCTACCGGTGCAACCAGGAGACAACTGAGCCGGTGAAGATTTTTAGTACTTTTTATTTAAAAACTTATGTTCACGTTTTTCAATATTTCTATCAAGGCGTTTTATTGCTTAAATAAATCAAATCGATTGCACTTATTGGAAAATTGTTTTAGTAGTTTCCTCTAAATGAATAAATGCATCTTTTTCCTTGTACGTGAGGGTCACTTTTGGCAGCTTTCTGTACCACCACATGCAAAATCTCGTTAATCATCTCTTCTGATCCAAATAATGACCAGCGTAGACGTAAAATTCTACTGGAACGAAACGCAGCACTCATCCACATCTGAGATCCCCAAACCAACCTGTGATTCGCATTTTTTGACCTCTTTGCTGAAGCTTGTGGTGGTGGATGCGCAAGAATCTGCTAGTATTGTAGTGGTTGGACTGATTGACATCGCTGTGGTTAGGGAACGTGGGGTTCTGCTATAAAAGCTGCAGCACTTGCTCAGAAAATCAGACAGCCTGGAGTAGCTGGGAGAGGGTGACGACCACTAGTGAGCACACCTAGGGGAAATTTAGTTAGTCTACAACGAACTTCTTCGACGAACGATTCATTTAAATTTTAGAAATATGAGAGTAGCAACTCTTGGACTGGTGAGTAAATATGTACACTTCTTTACGATAGGGTAAAGAGTAATGCTCTGATAGTTGATCAGGAAATTAAATCTTATTTCAATTATTCTATAACTGATGTCATTGAACGAAAATCTGACATTTGAAAAATGATATGACAGAAGTAATTCTTGATTTTTTATTTAAAATGTAGATAAATGTGTGAAACAGGGAATAACAATTTATTTTTGTTACCCAACAACGACGATCTTCGAATGCAAGGCTTAGATATTAGGAGATGAGTGACACTTCGAGTGCTAAGTTTGCTGTTAAGTTGTAGAGTGATACAAAAAACATCTGTTCGCATACTTACTGTAAGAAAATACTAGTAATGGCAAGCAATATTATTGAACATGCAGAACAAAACATGGTGAATTTTTTTAGATGTGGCAGTATCTAATCATTAATCATCGTTCACATATAGTATGCGTGTCATCAACTACGCGTTTCTTATAACTTGGGGGACGTGACACTTTTATGTTGTTATGAAAATAAGACAGCCCGCAGCAGGAATAAAATAAAATTCGAAAAGAAAAAGAAAAATTAGAACAGCTGGATTAATAAGAAAAATATTATCATGCTACTTCTTCCGATCTTACTGTGTTCGTCTCTTTTTTCTTCGAATTCGACAAATAATCAATGGAATTATGCGAAATATAGGTTAGTGAAAATTATCGGTATATTCAAGAAGCTTAGTGTAATTACAGCCTGCTAAAGGGAAGCGAAAGCTGTGCCATATTGGCGACAGTACGGGGCACCGCTCATGTTTAGGCCAACGTCTCAAGATCTATCTGTTCGGTTTTAAGTGCCCTTCAGATTCTTTCAGTAGAGGTTGGGCTGTTTTGCGGGCCATGAGTTTCCGCGAGGATTCTGCTGCTGTTAGCTTGGTTTTCACAGCTCCATAGACGCAATACCCTTTGCTTAGGAAAACCAAGCTGTACCGGCCTTCGAAGTGATATAGATATAGTCTATTTAATAGCGAGTGCATGATGAAGAAGATTTCTAAATTGGATGGTCATTCCCATAAGACAGCAGATAGATATTATGCTATAGTGAAAGAGGGAACTTAAAATTTTGTTACATATGTATGTAGCAGTGAGGTGACGTAAATATGTTTCATGTTTCCTCTTAACCCCTTCCAGTCAGTGTGCAGTTTTGTAGACAGCACAACTAGTGTTATTCATGCCAGAAGGTTAAGTGCTGCAAAGAAAAGAAAGAAATAAATCCCATTTTGTTCAATCTTCTTCGAACAAATCTTGCAAAAGCTTTAACCTTAAAAGCAGAAGCGAAATTATGTTACAAAGTCCTTTTTCCGTGAGGCTGGAACAGATACCGCTACGTATCTCTGACTACAGCACAGCTGGGAGATTGTGCATTGTAAAAGTTTTTTGTACTCTTTCCATTCAAGAGTTTCCAGCTCTAAATGAATCGACTCGTGAGATAATTCTTGACTGTTCTGATTACAGACTGGTTCTGTTTCACCAAAATTGAATTGGCCTAATCGGATTCAGATTCCTTGATTGTTTTGCATCCAAGATTTTTATTCAACCGTGGCAAGTGCAATCCACAGAAGAATCACGAATTCCTGTCTTCATTTTTGAAGCCTGCACGCACTACTTCCTCTATGAATACTCATTAGTATTTACCAGCTGGACCCGTAGCAGTTCCCCGTTCTAGCGTGGTGGAACTGCATTTACTGTAAATGTGTATGACACGATAAAAGCCGTTTTTGAGACCATCGTTCTTCCAGGTAGTTATTGAGTTTCCTCTAAGCATTTGAGCAGCAGAGTCCGAAAAATGATTAAGGTATTTACGTCATGTAGAACTCGAGATAAAAACGGCAGTTTGGTGGGTACAATTGAGGACTTTGATATTGAAATTGTATCGCTTTGATGATATATTTCTCTTGTATTGCATTTTCCAGGTCCTCGCGGCCGCATTCCTGTGCCTCTTTTCGAGCGCAGTAGCCAGACAAACGCCCGCCAGAATAGTGAGGTCGGTTCAATATGCTGACGAGGCGATTTTACTGAGGAACGAACGCAGCGCAGCAGGCTCCGGGGAGGAGGAAGATGACTTGGAAGCTGCCCCGAGCCAGCAGTACACAGTAGTTACTTCTGTTGACCTCCAGGCTGCCGCTGGAGGTGAGTTATTGTTTCCCCAAATTGCAAGATTACTTGCCGAAGCGTTGTAGCGCGTTAGTTGCAGAAGTGTTGAGGGCTACTCGCAGAAGTGCAGGGTTCTGCTTGAATAAGTGTAGAGCGCTAGACGTGAAAGTATAGTTACCAGTGCAGGATTTACCTAAAGGCTTAACAGGTGGAGGTCTTGCGCCCAAAATCAATGGTCTGCTACACTGTTGTCTAATACCACACAGCGTCTGAATGTTTTGTCCTGTCCTTTTGAGCACAACTGAATATTTTTCTATATAATTAACTGAGATGTTAGCCGTCGGATGACCAACCTGAAAACGATTACCCTGAGGTGTTCGGACAAGTAGACGATCCGCACATTATTTCACTTTCGTAGAGTGCAATGCTGGGTTTCTTCTGTTGGGTGGCAAGTTGCACCCATGGGAGAGCTAGCAGCGAATTATCTCCACAGTGCACGTAACCGTTGACGGTTACATCAATGACATTAGCTTAGCACTGGTTACTGGTAAAGTTATTAGAGTTTTGGATACCTAATCATTTTTGGAGCAAATTACTAACATAGAAGTGTTAACGCAGTCGGAAGCTGAGTAGTTATTTATGGAGAAGATAAACGGTCAACACACCTTCACGTAGACTCCTTCCACTGATGATGATTGTCACGGTATCTCACAAGTGATATAGCCCATAGTCTCATCAACCAACCCCTACTCTCGAAATAACCTTTACACCGGCGCTGCGCTTAACCAATAGGTCCGTTATTCGGGGTGGTGCTCTCATGGTTTCTTAGTAGGTCACAAAAACTTCGGGAGGAGTTTTTAGCACTTCAAAACTTGAAGTTTGGCTGTTTGATTTTCAACGGCTTGAGAGTAGTACAAAACGTCACGTGACTATATTCCAAGCTAGTTTTAGGAGTGCCGGTACTACTGTACTCGTAAGAGTAGGTTGAATCCAGGAAACGCTAAAGAATTCAAGCAAATATACCTAATCGAAACCAAAATAGATGCTCATGATTGCTAATATATCATGACCCTTATAAAAATCTCATAAGCCCGTTTATACTTTGATGCCAGCACAACATTGTTTTTGCGTTTCGGATCTTTCTCATCGTTACTGTTTATACCTACCATAAGATTTGTTCTAACTATTACGAATTGTTCTCTATTTGATTCCACCTAGATAATATGATAATTTATCATTCGTCACAATGGAAGTAACCATATATAGTCACTGTCCTGTAAAGTGTTCTAACTCTACCACCATACAACCTGTAGTTTGAAGAGTGTAACACAGAAGCTATAACCGAGCCTTCCTAACAATATATTGCTAATTTAACTCTAATGTATGTGTTATTTTATAAAGTATAATGTAGGTAATAGGCATCTGTAATTTATGCCTTAGGACATGGGCACAAGAGCAGCCACAGCAGTGGAGGCAAAAGTTCATCAGGTTTCAAGAAAGGGGGAGGCCACAAGAGCTCCAAGGGCTTCAAGGGCGGCAAAAAGGGCAGCTTTGGAAAGAGCGGCAAAAAGGCAAGTTTCGTCCATTCAGTGAATTAGTTTCTGCGGTTCCACTTTTTCACTGTTATTTGTATTTGAGTCGTAGCATATTTCTGAACGTCCATCGTTCTCTCAGTGCGATTAAGAAATAACCGTTCTGTGGCACTGACCGTAATCGCCATCAGATATTTCCCTTTCTAAGCAGTTACTTGGCAAGCAGCATATAGCTGTGAGATCTATAACCATGCGTCATTTCCATGACCGTCGCCATTACTCAAGAATTGATCTATGTTTGTAGTCATTTTACTACCCTGAAAATTATCGTAGGAATCAATTCCATAACCGCAATTTCCGTTCACTAATGAAATCTATAAGTCGTACTCTTAATCGTGAAATATTACCTTTAGTGGTGGGAAGTTAAAGAGCTGTACTTCTTACTACAGTTCCTGAGTTCGATCCCCAGCCGGCCAGGTGAATTCCTGGCTTGCAGTTTAACCCTTTCCTTCCAGACGGGAACTCCAGTTCCCGCATCAAAGTTTTCACTATTGAAACCAGCGCGTTGTTTCTCACTGAGGAAATTTGGGTATCATATATTACAACCCGTCTGAAGTCAGTGCTTGTATTTTGTTTACGACTGAATAAAACGGGAGGTGGAGCTCGAGTGACTATAATGACAGTGTCTCTTATGAGCTTCTTCTGGAACCTCATAACCAGAGCAGAGCTTATGGGACAGCATGGGTTACCCGTGTCTGGAGTTCACACTTATGTGCATGGTACTGATCTTGACCATAATGAGAATGGTTGGTTGTGGCAGTTGTAACATGACTCGACCTATTGAAATATTTTGCAGGGCTTCTTCGATAAAGGCGGCAAGAGCTCTAAGGGCGACCATCACAAGAGCCACAAGCATGGCAGCTTCAAGAGCGGCAAAAAGGGAGGCAAGGGCCACAAGAAAGGATCCAAGGGCTCCTTCGGTAAAGGGCACGCCAAAAAGGTAAAGAAAATAACTTATATTTGATTAGTGAAGCGATTTTTGATCTCAAAGCTTATTATGCATATTACATGGACTTTCCAAAGCTAATATATTTTTAAAGTCATAAAAACAAATGATCATTGAAAACGCAATAAGAGGTATTTTTATGTTCCTTCAGTTAACGGATGATTCGGCAAAAAATTAATAATCGTTGTCTCTTTGAACGGTAATATCACTTTCGGAAAAGAAGCAATTCTGTCCGCCAGATTAAACTGTTCAGATCAATATCTGATCTCATATTTATTTTTTTTTATTTCGACCACTGCAAATTCCATCTTATTATTCCTGAAACGAATAATTCAAATTCCAATTTACAATTTCGTGTTACACAGACTACAAATACAATTAATTTCGGTTAACAACTACGGCACTGTAGGATTGTAGCATCCAGAACTGTTCTTTCATCCACAGTGGTGGGATACTCGAGTGCTGTGCTTGCATGCTGTAGTTTTTGAGTTCGCTTCCCCGCCAGACGGGTGAATTCTTCAGATGCTTGGATTGCAGCATCAGCATGTCTGACGTTCACACTCTACTTGGCAATTTTTTTAATTATGTCCATTCTCCTGCAGGGCTTCAGCAACAAGCACAGCAAATCCGAGAAAGGTTTCTCCTCCAAATTCCATGACAAGGGCGGCAAGTCCGGACACAAGAGCGACCACAAATCCTTCGATTCCCACTTCAGCAGCGGCAAAGGAGGCGGCTTCAAGGGCGGCAAATTCGGAGTAAGTCCATCGTACTTCATGTCATTTACAACTAATACAATTACTTGTAGAAAATAGTAAGCAGCATCGAAAGTAATACTGAGTTACCAGCTCAAAGAGGGCACGAGCCTTGGCCTCGGCTCCTCCATGGAAATGGGTTTATTGTTTTTACTATTTTTTTATCCCATCTAAATTTTGTTACAACTTACCTAACAAAATTGCTCATAGAGGGCCTGATCGTGAGTCGCAGATCCTCTCTGGGATTGGGCCTTTTGGTCCGTCTACAGCCAGTTAACTAACCTAGCCTAATTTTCTGCAAGGTATCTCACCAATAATTGCGAAAGGTACTGATGCGCCACGTCAGCAACTTGGACACGTTAAAAATTTCAAGAAACGTCGACTTTTATTGATAAAAATCGAAGATGACATTTTTCTTCCAGTTTTAGTTACATGAACTAAAGGGGCTAATTTTCTAAACCACAGCTACTATTATAGCTGATAGCCACTTAGAGACGCTTTATATTTATGTATCTATGATTTATTCGAACAACAGTGTGAGCAGTCTTCTATTCCAGCAGAATGATTAAAAATGATTATATAATAGTCAATGTATTACCACCGTACCTACTCAAAGAGTAATGATGTGTTAGGTCAAGGTATATCTCCGTTCTACTACCGTAGTACACATCGGTAAGCTTTCAATGGATGAAAAATGTCTGCTGATCGAGGGATTTTCTTCTCCATTTCAGGGAAGCAAAAGCCACAGCGGCAAGGGCAGCAAGGGCTTCTTCGACAAGGGCGGCAGCAAGGGCAGCAAGTCTGGTCACAGCGGCAGCTTTGGATCCAAGGGCAGCCATGGACACAAGAGTTCTCACGGCTCCAAGAGCGGACACAAGAGCAGCAAAAAGAGCAAACATTAAAACTCTTATTTTCCAGACCCCCGTACCAGACCCGGCGATCATTAATGGATTTTCTGCTCTGCAAATCTGTTTGCAAAGCGTATTTCATTTTTCTTCTTTTAATGCAATCATCCCATTGGTGTATAAATGATTAGGTTTTGAATTGATTTGACTTTGTTTGTTGTGTTATAAAAAATCAAGTTACACATA
>LQNS02276481.1:8934139-8944245 GCA_001587735.2 Parhyale hawaiensis | reverse complement strand
GCCGAGGCATTTTGTTAAACAATCTTGCTCCCCGTACAGCAAAGCTATTAGAATATTTTGTGGCCACAGCTTTTCCACCATCTCTGCTTGGGATACGGATATCACAGGTTCTTCCAGTCCTTTCCGAGTGTCTGGCGATAATCCGCTCATTCACATTCACAGTGATACGGGATAAGAAAGATTTCCGAAACTATGAAATTGGCAGTTACAGTGGTGTAGAAACAGCAGTGGTGGCTCAGATTTTGATTTTTTTTTTTTTTGGGGGGGGGGTGATTCTGTAGCATTGGGCGAGCCGCAGCCGTACCCACGGCACCGTCATTGAAAGGGTATTGAGAAATGTTCCTGTGCTACGACTTCAGAGTGACGCGTTTTTTTTTTTTTTTTGTTTTGTTTTGAACTATGGAATTCAACCTTTGCTTCGAGCAGTCGTTCTAAGAGCACTCCGCTGGAGTGTCGGCAGCACATTGGCGAAGCTACACTATGAAACCGTATGCCCAACTTACGAGCGGACTGTCAGCTCCCACGTTGTCCCCATAGCACGGTGAATGTCGGTATCCTAGATATCTTTGGAAACTACCTCAGGGGAAGGACGTGCGAGCTGAACTAACGATCACAAGTTGAGCTTGCGATTGCATAGTGTGGCCCCTGCATAACGGAGGTTCACTTTGGCTTGCACAGGATCAGTCGCAATGTCCTTTGGATGTTTATTTCACCTGTGGATATCTCCTTTATTTTCACTGGTACCGGTGATGTGCATATTGGCTGTATTTTTACCTGCGGATATTTCCTCCGATTTCACCTGTATACGTATATGGCCTGCGACTTAAACCTGTGAATATCTCCTATAATTTTCCGTGTGCATATCATCACGGACTTCAACTGTGGATATAATCTGTGCTTTCCCTGTGGAAATCGCCTCTGATATCACCCATGGATATCTTTAAGGGTGTCACCTATGGATATCGCTTATGATTTCACCTGTGGGGAAAGGCGAGTGTTATGATAATTCGTTTTGCGTCCATTAGGACTCAAACGATATAACTACGGGGCACATTTTTCTAACAAAATATAGGTAGGAACCTAAAAAATAACGTAGAGAAGCCAGTGGGTGTTAGTATAGACTATTGTGAACATTTCATGGAAGAGTGAAGAAGGCGGCTGTCCAATGCGTCTACTTAAATATTTAATTATTGCCTCAAATATTAACAGGAGCCTGTAAAATGCTCCTACTGGAAGGTTTGGAGGCACAAGTGGCCAAGGCGTCAACATCCATAACCAAAGTTCGGGGCGTCCTGACCACGAGCTAAAACAGTAACTCTGGTGCTGCCTTAAATTCTGTTAGGGATGATGAATAAGGGACTGAGGCTACATGAGATCGAAAGCCACTCTATACCAACCCGGATTTTCTCTGGAGCATCCCTAAGTTGAAAACGTCAGGGGAAGTGGGAGTGATTCTCAGACAGGCTGTCGTTACCGGCAGGCTACTTATTTCCTCAGTTCTCACTTTGTCAGATTATCGATGAATAAAATGAAAAATAATTGGCGAGATAGTAGAAAGATCTATTTTGTTTGCATTAATTATAGCGTAGAGTACATAGTTTGTTTATAGCTTCGTTAGTCTCTCCACCGCAAGGTGAAGGATTAGAAATGAAACAATTCATCTGCTGAACGATAGGGGGCCGGTAGCTTGTTAATTTTTTGAAATTTGAGCTTTCAAGACTCGGGAAGTACCTTTAAGTGTAGTTCTGTTACTAGCTTGTACGTATTTGCTTCCCCAGTTAATACAGTTTTTTTTCCAGTTCTATAAAGCGTAAATTGAGTAAAAGATCAATGAACAATAACAAAAGAATTTCCTGAGAATAGAGCCACGAAAAAGAGTGAAAGACATTAATTTTTAATAGTTTTTTTGTTGTCATTTAAAGAAAGCGCTGGCCAGCAGTTATCTATCTAATTACCTCATTAGCTTTCTCTAGGTGAGAAAAATATTATTAATTAAGCAGAGAGATAACAAACTGCTTAAAATAACGAGGGCTGCTATGTAACCCATTTTGGGACGCCTATACTCGATCTGTTCACCCTTTTGCTTCATTGATATGTGATTATGATTAAAATAACAATTACGTCAGTTAGACACTATCTGGGTACTTGATATTCATTGAAAAAGTAGGGGTATCAAGACGCTACTATATCGTTAATTATTCTTAGTGTTACTCGAAAGAAAAGTTAGAATAGTGGGTTAAAAATGACAAAAAGGGACCCAAACATTTAATCTACGGCATTACTTTTAAGTACTCGGATAGTTCTGTATTTGCAATAGTTTTTATGCCATTTCATGGGCAATAATTATTGTGTTGCAAAATATATTGTGTCTTATTGTATTTTCATATCCTACCGATAAAATACATATACCCTGAAGCTGCACTTACCCCATCTGTAAGTGTATATCTTTTCCTCAATCTAACTAACGCAAAACTTTTGGCGCTTTTTAGGGATTGCAGCGAGCGATTTATGCAAAAAAAAAAATAATATTGTTTATACGCCGCTCATAACACGGAAATAAGAACAAAAGCGTGGAGTGGCAGAGGGAAGACTTGGTGCAACGATTAAAAGAACGCGAATACATCAATAATTCAAGCCCGATAACAGTTTTTTTCCTAGTATCCAGCTAGTAAAGAGAGAATTTATATTATTTCTAGACTGCCGCTGCTTGATTTTAAAAGTTAAAATCGACAAAAATCTACGTTAGCGGAATATTCAAATTAGTCCTGAAACCAGAATTTAGTTTTATTAGCTCAAAAATTTGGTCCTTTTGTATCATCTCAAAATTTGGTCTTTTTGTACCTCATGACAATAGTAACAGCTACTGTAATTTTCTTGAAGATCCGTCCATAATTCTTTGAGTTATGTTCTGACAAACACAGGGACAAACTAACCATCAAACATGCGAGCGGAAGAATCGATCATCTCCAAAAATTGATCATAGGGTCGTTTACATTTCTAGTAGTTCCTGAAAATTTCATGATGATCCGTTCATTAATTTTTGAGTTATGTTGTGTCCAACATCAAAACAAACATGAAGGTTAGCAGACGAACGCACTGACACATTATAAAAAATTGGTCAGCTGCTCTTTGTAACATTCGCAACTATTTCTGCAAATTTCATGAGGAGCCGTTAGTCACTGTTTGAATTATGCTCCCAAGAAAACAGGCAGCACGTACCACAAGCTAATCGTCTGTTTCTCCTAACATACCTAACATTCCCTGCAAATTTCATCAAGATACGGTAAGTCTATAGCTTCTTGAGTTATCTTAATGAGAGTTGGACAAGCAAACAGAAGACAAAATCCTACAAAAGCATAAACTCCTTGACGGAAGAAGAAAAAAAGGAATCTTAGGCTGAGTGGTACAGCTGAAGAACAGTGCGAAGTGAACGGTTTGAAGTTCCAGTGTATATTACCATATTTCCTTTATTACATTTTTTTTTGCGAGCGTCTTTCTGGTAGTCGTGCTACGTTATCTTCTATTCCTGCACCATTCTGCACACTTTTTCTCCCAATTTTTTTCCTTTAGGCAGTTTTTGTCATTTTGTCGAGTTTCTTCAAACTCCACATAATGTGCTTTTGTCTTGTTCTGGTTCTCTTTTCCAGGAAATAATTATTGAGTCTAATTGAAAAATAAATATCTTAATTAATTAGATTTATTGTCTATGATATTAGTCTCATCAACTTAGTGTGTTACATCATGGACAGCCTATGTACTGGAACCTCTGAATAAAAATAATTAAGTGTATTGTTGCTCCCTCTTTCAGCATAAAGCAGTGATTTTGCATAAGCAATTGGAAGTCTTTGATCAATTAAGATCAATTGCAGCTAGAAGTAGAATTCCTCCATTTTTCTCTAGTTGCAAGCTCACCACAGAGCTCAAGTCAGTTCTAGATTTTAACATTAGTCTTCTCTAGCAGCTTTGGTGTAAATGTTGACTGAATGTTGGGGCTGATTATCAGGCACTGATATTAATGTAAGTATGAGTAATGTAATGTCATTGTATGTACTGCACTATTTTTGTTATCTAATGTTGCTAAATGTGTAAAAAAAAGAAGAATCTTCCACGCTAAGACGCTAACAGGGGGCGGTAATTTCTGCGGCATCAACTACCGAAAATATTTGACTACACCATTTACAAATTATATTATGGGTATTTACATGATTAAAGACTTGTCTAGTTAGGTAAAATTTCCTGTTTTCTGTATTAATTGGAAGGGTTCAGGTTCAGTAAAATGAAGTAAATTCGCTGTACAGTATATAGACTTTTTTCCTAGATTCATTCCTAGAAATAGCACCAACGACATAACTCCTCTAGTTCCATGCTGATTGCTTATTAGGAATTCTACTTCCGTCTTTGACATTCCTAATGACGCCTACCTTTGAGAAGCTTATTACTAGGCTTAAAAAAGCAATACACGGCAATACTTTAGTGATAAAATGAAACAATGAAGCTATTTCAAAAGTCACACAATAAAATGGCTAGCACAACTTGATGCGAGGATGACGAGCTAGCAAGTCATCCCTAAATACAATAAGCAAAAGTTAGGTTAGAGTAAGTAAGGCAAGGTTACGTAAGGCGTGGTTAGGTTCGATAAGAAAAAGCTAGACTAAGTTAGGATAGATTTGCTAGGTTACGTAAGCCTAGTATAGTTTAAGTGTACATATTTTGATATAACTAACTCCAAAATAACCGAGTAAAGGTAATAAATATACATTAGCTGATAACACTGGGCTGCATTTAATTTTTTTTAAAGAGGTTTAATGTTTCTCAGCAGATATTATATGCATTTTGCATGCTGAGTTTTCAAATACAACTCGTTTGTTCAAGCACGTCAGAATTTTTTGTATTTCAGTTTTAAGAAAACAAATGAAAGCCAAATATTAATATTTTTTAGATACAACATAAATAATGAAAAATGTGTAGCCTATGCCTCTAACGGGACAAAACTAGAGTTCATGGCAACTTCAAGATGAAAAAGGAAAGTAGTAAGTCAATTCACAGTTTTGTGTATTTAAACAAAAATAAGGAAGTGATAAAACTATTTCAGTGAAATCAGCCTTCGCACAGTTTCTCGTCTGAGTTGTGCATTTGGAGCATCCCTCTTGAGGCGCAAGCAGTTTCCTGCAAGCATAGTCACTTCCCAACGGCCCTGGTACATCTCGATTACTCGAATATCCTTGAGATAACGCTCTCATAGCACATCGCTCAACTCACCACAGTTTTCTGAAATAAAGTCTAACTGCAAACCAAGGAAATAAATTTTAATGGACATGCATGCACCTAGAGCTTGGTAGTTTTTCACGAGATAATTAATAACATGTTCATATTCTCGATTTTGGTGGTTGCCTAGAAAGTTGATCACAATAGATAATAATATAACTGGTTACTCATTCTCCCTACCGACGGTGTTGCTATTTTGGCCGTTACTCAACGTATATTTCATAACTTTGTTCAAAGAAATATAGAAAAAAATACTTCTGCACGCTCTTTATAACCTTTTTTTATTAATTTGTTCAGAATAAAATTGAAATTTAGTTATTTTGGCATACATGAAATTAATCAGACAACACGTTATTTGCAAAACTTATGTTCGTAAAATTGAATTGATTGGGCAAAATTGCTTACGTTTCTGAATTCAGAAGGCAAAAGCGAAATAGAAACACTTGACAGACCCTAAACCTCAAAAATGATGCAGACCAGTGTAATCGGAGGCTGTATTGCTACCGGTGCCTATTTCCAGGTGGATTTTTTCTTCCATTTTTTTTTACCGAGCTTTTTCTCCGGGTCCTTCCAATCCCCGATTGAAAGACTGCATCTGCATACCAACCTGCACTTCGCTTATTTTGCATTTTCTTAGACTACTGAAACCCGGGACCGGGTCGGGCTCGGGGGTGTCGTGTCCTTTATTAAGAAATCAGAGGAGTGCATGCGAACCTTGGGGAGCCTGGTTTTGTGTCCCCTGGTGTAGATGCTGTGTGCTGTTCCGAGACGTGGGCTACGAGTCGGAGGCACGACGCGGAACTTGTCTTGGCAGATTTTCAGTCACCTTTTCGTAGACCATGGAGATCGGGGCCTGGATTCCGCGGCATGGCCGTCTATGTTCGGAGGGGTCCGGCAGGCAATCAATGCATAAATGTGCTTGTGATGGGATCATGGTTGTGAAGGTGTGTGGCCGTTTGAACAATTTTCATTTATTCTCCTTATATCAGTGCCCCCAACTGATGATTATCTGTATGACTGTTTGCTGACGGCGATGGCCTCTATCCAGAGTATGGATCCTAAGTCAGCGTTTGTTTTTGTGGGAGATGTTAATGCACACCACAGGGACTGGTTGGGATCTGTGTCAACTACTGATGGTCATGGTGAGGCTGCAGTGGACTTTCGCACCTTATCTAGTTGTGTGCACCTAGTTCTTGGGCCCACGCATGATGCTGGTAATTGCCTCAACCTCGTCATGACTGATGTCCCGGACTTGATGACTGTGTCATTTGGCTTCCCTATTGGCACTACTTACCACTCACACCTTGTTCTGTCCCTGGAGCTGAGCCAGGTTGATTGCGCCCGTGGTAGACACCAGGAGAGTGGTATTCGTTAAGAGCAGGGCTAACTGAGAGGCTATTACTGGACCAGTAGGGGCGTTACCTTGGCCCCAGATTATGCGCAGTGAGTCTCCTATCTCTGCACTTAGTGACTTAACTGTGTCTGTTTTGGAGAGGTTTGTCCCAAACAGGACAATTCTTGTGAGGTCTTGGGACACATCGGGGTTTGACGACCAGTGTTCGTTAACGTTCGAAGCTTAACAAGCGGCTTATCGGGCATGGCGGTGATCGCGTGACCGCACGTTGTGGCTGAGCTTTGTTGATCGTAGGGTCGAGCTAAGCTAAGCGTGTGTATGAGAGGGCACGTCGTCGTCAGAGGCAGCGTTCAAGGGAGTCTTTGCTGAGTATTGACCCTCCATATCGTTGGTGAAATGAACTAAAGGGTTCAGATTTCGGTGCTGAACCTTCGTTGTCGCTCCTTGCTGGTTCTGGCAGAGGTATAATTGCTGATCCTTTGGCTAGGGCGGAGCTCTTTTCGGAACACTTTGACAAAAAGCGGAGCAGAGATGTGTTGTCATCGCCTCATGGATATCACCCTGTACCTCGTTTAACCTCCTTGGCGTTCAGATCGGGTACAATCAAGGTGCTTTTTGAGGGAGGTGTAGACTCGGTGGGCATGTTCCCTCTATTTTATAAGCAGCTTGCTGTCGTTTTTACCCCTAAGCTAGCAGTGATCTTCCGGTGCCAGATACGGTTAGGAATTTTTCCCCGTTGTTTGCGTACTGGTTATATTACTCACATTCCTAAGGGACCAGTGTCGTCCCATGTCGCCAACTACCGACCCATTACGCTGACGCTCATTTTGTCGAAGGTGTTCGAGAAATTGTCTCTTGTAAGCTTGGGTCGCTTTGCTTAGGTTAAAGATTTGCTGCCTGTTGGTCAGTGTGCTTGCAGAAGTGGATTAGGTTGTTGTGGCGCATTGTTGTCGGTGTCACACCATTTACAGTCTGCGCTGGATTGTCGGTCTGAGGCACGCCTTGTACAGTTAGACTTTAGCTACAGGGGTCTGTTTTATAAGCTTGAATCGTTTGGTGTGGATGGTAGGGTTCTGTCAATCATTCGCGAAGTTGTTTCTGATCGAACGCAGAGTGTGTCTGTTGACTGCGTTTTGAGTGCCTCAGTCGCGGTGGAGTCTGTGTCCCTAAGGGTAGCGTACTTGGCCCGCTGTTGTTTGTTCTGTATACTAATGACATGTTCTCTTCGCTGGAAAACGAGATGATCAGTTATGCCGACGATTCCACTCTGATTGCGGTGATACCTGCTCCCCGCATGCACAGTGCTGTCCCCAAGTCTCTGAATAGGGATTTATTACGCATTAGTGCATGGTGCTGGGCCTGGAGTACGGCGCTGAATGTCAGTAAGATCAAATCGATGATTAACAGTCGGTCTCGGGCATTTGAACAGTAGCATCCAAATCTGGAGATAGATGACACTTTACTTCAGGAGTCTAGCTCCTTGGAGATTCTTGGTGTTGTCTTTGATGAGAAACTTGCTTTCAGCCGAATGTGAAGCGACTGGTGCCACGTGCTTCTGGTAAGATTGGGCTCCGGCGTAAGGTGAATTTCGTGTTTGGTGACAGTGAAGTTTTCCGCAGATACCTTTCGGTTTTTTTGCTGCCTGTGTTAGAGTATTGCTCGCCGGCCTGAGCTTCAGCTGCTGACAGTCACTTACGTCTGTTGGACCAACTTATTAGCTGTGCCAGCAGGCTGTGCTGATCTGGTGAACCTGTCCCAAAGGAGGGGAGTGGCCGAACTCTGTATGTTTTATAAGGTGTGGAGTAATGAGAGGCATTGGTTGTATTCTTTTGTCTCTGCCCTCAAAATCTCTAGGAGAATTACACGTGCTGCGGCCGGCGCACACTCTTTCACGTTGGGAATGTTAGGTGCCAAACTAATCAGTTCAGTCGGTGCTTCGTGCACTGGTCTGTTGGGGCTTGGAACTCATTGCCGGCATCGGCTTTCGATCGTGTTGGCCTACAGGCGTTTAAGTCAGCTGTAAATGGCTTTTTGTTGGATTTCCTTTAGCAGCATTTCGGGCTTCTAGGTGTTGCAAAGTTCTTCATTTGGGTTATGTTACCTGGCCGTGCTGGCCCGAGAGTAAAGATTTAATAATAATAATAATTTTATCGAAAGCAATCAACAACGGTCTGTACCCGTAAAAGATCAAGTCCCTCAAATAAAACGCAATTCATTTATAATACAGAACAATATGATAGATGAATGCTAAAGCTAGAATTTTAGAGAAATCTTGTGACCAAATGCAGTTTCCTAGCTGACTGCATGCCGAACAGCGAGCCTAGCAGAAGCTACTGTGTCTTAGTGCATACCAGCACTCGATTATTTAATAATAATAGTGAAATTGTACCCACGGCTGTGTCTCTAGAATAAACAACTACATGTTAGCCGGCACAGCAGTCGGCTTAGTAAGTGTTATCAGTGAAGTTTTTGGAAGTATTAAATAATTATATTTCACTTATTTTTTGTTTTTTCTTGATGCTTGGAGTGAATCGGAAACTCAGAAATCTGAACGGTTATCTGTGCTGTAGATGGAACAGCTACGCATTCGGTCGCTTAATACGATGTTTCAAATAAATAAAAAAAAAAACACGTTAGCAGCGGACCTTGCGTACTGCACTGTTGTGCTGAAGGTCCCGGAAACGAGCCCCGAGCTTGCTGAGCAATCTTTGTACCGCTCGGCACTCTGAGTCAGCAAATTTTCTAGTGTGAACAGCTACCGTGAGGGTACTTACCTTTGGGTAGAGGGGGTGGCGGGTCGTTAATCTTTTCGCTAATACACCATAGTTCTTAGCCACCTCTGGTCGGCTGCAGCTGTACTTACTCCTCTCTGGCCAGTTGGCCTATATCTGCCGCACGGAGCAGTGCGTGTGGGTTTCCCAGTGGAGGGTGCAGTCAAAGTTGCCTCTAATTTCACCTTTTACCTTGACTGCCGTGTGATCCCGCCTTGAGGCTGGTAGTATATTGGGTGTTTGAAGCCTTGCAAAAGAATCTTTAGAAAAGTCACAATTTTTTTAACAGAACGGTGAAATGAAATATTTACTGAAATCTTTTAGGGAATGGACGCATACCACTTAAAATTTTCAGAGAAATCGCATACATGATGGTTTTGCTCAGATGCTCGACTTTGCACAAGAGTAAATTACAAAATATTTGCAAAAGATTCCTCCTCAATTAAAGCGCAATAAAAATGGAGGCTGATCTTATTACGGGAAAATGTGCTTGGTTATAAAAAGCTCAATGATTTCCTCAGATGCCAAAATTTACACTGAAGTGCGTCACAAAATATTCTTCAAGCTCTCCTACTCATTAAAATGAAAAAATTGACTCTTTTATGCAATAACGAAATCTACCTGGAAATTCAGCGTCAGCAAACGCCACCCCGTGGTCAAGTTGCGCATGAATGTCATCATTTGTTGGCCATTGTAGAGAATTGGAGCTGCTCTTG
>LQNS02276481.1:8895741-8908002 GCA_001587735.2 Parhyale hawaiensis | reverse complement strand
AATAATTTATATCATATATAGTTTTCCTCTCAGGATGTTCTACAGCCTGCTGTCTACATAGAAACTGCAGTTATATTCAAGGACAACAAATACAACCAGTCAAAGTTAGAAATTTCAGCCTTCATACCAAAGAGAAAAGGTTAGTGTGCGAAACCAGTTTTACAGTAATTCATAATAATAATTATACAGTTACAAATGGAAATATTGATCAGAAAAATGATCATTACTACCGGTGTCTTAATTCTTGCCTACGTTAAATATTTGACATGAGATATTTTGGTCTCAGGAGTGGATTCATTAATCTTTGGCGTTTCAAGGAACCATTTAGTTCCGTATGGAACAGTACTTTGCCAAGGAAAATTGAATAAATAGATTCGAACGTTAAACGGTTGTTTATCAGGTGGGTTCTTGCATTTTCTGTAGCACAATTCACTATGAAACCGATCGAACTTCCTTGGTTTCCTGCTGTACGACAGACCCCTTGATACATTTTCAATCATATCCCTCCCCCTTGTACAGGCCCGTCGTGCCCCTGGCACCAGGACCCCCAGCGCACCCAACAGACGCAGTTCTGCCAGCGCTACGAAGGCTACGGAGGGTTGTGTCGCTGCTCCCCCCAGCCTATCCGGCCCCCCCACCTGCGCACTGCTGCCGTACGTATAGTCTTACAGTTTCGCATAGAAATTGTTATGATTGCTCAGAGCTGTGCTTATGTTTAGGACAATGACCATTTATTGGTTAGTTATCGGTATCGACTCTTTGAATAAGTGAATTTTTAAACAACGATAATGGAAACGGCAAATTTATAAGACGTCATGATCGTAATCGTAATAATTCGTAATAATGTATCGTAATAAGAATCGAAATAATTCTAAATTTTAGGAAATTATGGGATGCCCACCGATAGAAATTATTAGCCACATGAATGCAGGCTCAAGTCTAAATGTATATAGTTCTTGATGGAATCACAGAAGAGCAATAAACAACTTTCGTGGTTCCGAGATCCACCGAGTTCTACAACTCTCCTCGTATGAATACGCTCGCAAGTGTCTTCAGTTAATGCACTCGAACAACCTGAACACGAAAGCACCATAAGAACAATACTCTAATGTTTAGGAAATCAAGCCCATTACTCACTTATAGTCCTAAAATAAAAAAAAATAAGAAACTGGGGTATTTGCAACGTACTTTTTTGGTCAGGAGCCCACAAAAAAAAATTTTCATTACTATTTTCCATAGGTACTTTCATTTGTTGTTATTTTCATTGTTGTTGCTAGTATTATATTATTATTGATAGTGAGCAGATATTCAAATATGAAGGTTCCTATCGATGTTTCCTTTTTTTCTGCAGCGAACCGTCGAGAAGGAAGAAATAATTCCCATATCCATAGCAACTGCGGAGAAAACGTACTTCTTTTACAGGTAGTATCCGCAATTTGTTGCTCTGAAATTTTTTGAGTTCAAGCTCTGTGTGTCATGATCTTACTTCTTACTAGCGTTTCCAAATCGTCTTTCTATATCAAATTTTTCCAAAACATCTAAAATATGTTAGCACTTTCCTTGGCAGTGATACCTTTATGGCTGTTTAACAATGCGGAGCGATTATCAGGGAATGCACTTTGTGGGTGGTAAAAGCAAATATATATACTCTAGAAACGTTTTTGGTTCACCCAACTTGTATTTTATTGTGCAGTGAATTTCAATGCTTGAGAAGTAAGCAAATTACTTTTAAGGTTATACGCAAGTAAAGCTTATACTATCCGTCTATAAAGTCAGTCAGTAATTAGCTAGTTGTTTCTACACTTTCTTCAGGCTCCTTCTCAGCCTGCTGCTGGCTGACGGTGCTGCGCAGACCCCAATTCTGGTGCTGACGGATGGCTATCAGCAGGAGACCCGAGACCTGGCCCAGCTCTTCGGGTAGGGACTTAAGTAGAGTTAACCTTACTTTATTTTGTTACTTCCATCATCTACTGGAAATTAGAGGAAAAAGATTAGTAGTACTCTAAATTAATTATTCGATATTTCTTTCGTTCCTAGATCGGAAAAGCACTTTCAGTATTGTAGCTTGACAAACATATAATCAGTTAAGGTAATACAGTAACATGTATTTTGGTTACTAAAATCTTATTTCTTCATATGAAGCCGAGAGAAAATTTATTCTTTCAATTAAGCTACCAGAACGTCCGTAACTCGGTCTTAAATAAATGCCTAGTCAAATATCATATTGCTTCAAACAGTCCTAAGACATTATTTCGGGCGCGTTCGATTAGGTAGCGAAACTGAGTCATTGAGGCTTGACTTGTCCTGAACTTCAAACGAAAGCGTTGCATTTGCCACTTTGAAATACGTTGCTGGTGTTAGATGCAAGACGATTACGTTTAGCCTGCTGAAAACTTTATTTTGCCAAGCAAGAATGAATTTCTTGAAGCCTCAAGGGTAACCGATTGAAAGTCAATCTCTAAAACTCAATCTCTAAAACTCAATTCATCGGGTTGAAACCAGCACACCTGTCTGAAGTGTCGAACACGTTAAGCCTAAAAGGCTTAATCATGGCGCCCAATCGAACATGCTCTTAAACCATTAAAAGTTAGCATCTAGTTGAAAAGTTAAACGTCTCCTTTTCAAATATATGGAGCATGTTCGATTCAGCTCCGAAGTTCATCATTCGAGGCTTGAATGCTTCGCTGGCTTAGGTTCGCTGAATAAAGTTTCAGACAATTACCCTAAAAAGGTTACCTTTGAGACATCTAGAAACTCGATCTTGCTCCGTAGTATAGAGTTTTAAGGTGGCTTGACAAAATCCCGTTGCTCCCAACTCTTGCAACACGTTTCAAATAACGGAACCAAGCCCTAAATCCGAAGTTTCGAACACTTCAAGCCTCGAAGGTTTAATTCTGGTACCCAATCGAACATGCCTTACAGCATCAATGTTCATATTCTAGCCCTATTTCTCATGTAGATAACATAAGACTAGATTTGTATCCTTCCTTTGTTCTTCTCGTGAAGGTATTCAGTTCGTAATCTTGTTACCTATATATTTTTATACAGGATATATTACTGTGTACCGTGTAATAACTCACAGTTAAGTTGGCAATGGTTGTGTAGAACATCAGCTGGTTCTACAGTTATGCTGTTGAAATTTTTGTTCCACACTTACCAACAAAGAATAAAACGTAGAAGCCAGCTTAGGGAACTAAGTCACAATTGGGAATTAATTATGCTTATCAATTTTTCTTCCCTTTGAAAAGATCAGTACTCTATAATAATTCACGTCATGTTTTTATTTATTTATTTATTTATTAATATATTTATATTTTTTTCTGTCACGCTTTATGGGAATAAGATAGGAAGTACCTAAATAGGTAAATTTATTAGCTCTATGGGAATGATAAAGAAAAAGTAGGCGAAAGTATTAGCTCTACGAGAATGAGATAAAAAGAAATGCAAGTGCTGAAGACTGGGCAAGGCTATTAATTTTCTGGTCAATGTTTTTCGGTATCATTTAATGAAAGTTTTTCTATACGGAACGGCCATTATATTTATCTTAGGGAATAAGATGGGAAGAAATCGAGAGCTGAAGACGGTATCTTTGATACCAGACTCCCACTCGGGAACTCCAGCTGAGGGACCTGAGCTCGTCTGCAAGACCGTGTTTGGATATGTTCAAAGGTGCTACGGGAGATACCACTCGACTAGCTGCGCCATATGATATGTAATATACAGTGAGTTTTCTAGTAGAATGCTGATTTTTACTTGAGAACCCTTCTGAAAAATAAAAAGTACATAAGACAACGGGTGTTTTCGTAAAATACTAAGATGATATATAGACAGTTTTTCAGGCAGAACGCTGAATTTTTATTTATTAAGAAATTAGAGAAGCAAAAAGCACAAGAGACAACGGGGGCTTTCGTTGAGTACTAACTATCTGCGATCATTTATAATGACTGCTCGGGTAGCTAGTTTTTGTTCATAAATTGCGAGCTTGCTTTGAGCTAGGCCCTCAAAACAGTATAGTATGTCAATATTCTGTTGGTTTAAAGTGTAAATATTTTCAGATTACCAGTTCAGGAACACACTCACGAAGGCAGAGCTGGAACCAGCGCACCCATCAGTGCCCACTCACGCTTCTCCCTCTTCACGGCCTTCTCCATCTTCTTCAACGCTTCCAAAGTCATCATTTTGGAGGACGACCTCGTGGTGTCGCCAGACTTCATTAGGTGAGCGAAATTTCTTACAATTAACATAAAGCTCGGAAAATCAAGTGGTACGATAAGATAATTCATTTAGACAAACATTTCCAGATACTTCCACCAGACGGCGTGGCTGCTGGACGCGGATCCCACCATTTACGTGGTCAACAGTTTCTCCATCAACAGCTGCGCTACTGTGGCCAATGACACGAGTCGTGTTAAGAGATCGGATATGTTTCCTCAGCTGGGGTGGATGGTCACCAGGAGCTATGCTGAAGAGGTCCTTGGGTCGTGGGTGGATAACACAGTAAGCACGTCTACAAAACTCTTCAAAACTATAGCAGTTAATATCGAATGTACGCCAGTCTGCACGTGAATCTTTTTAAAAATATAAACGACTGCTATTCCTCCCAGACCTATGATGGATAACCATGATATGACTCACAGTCATTCTCTAGGACCAAGACTTGAATGCAAAATGGGTTACAATAGTCTATCAATGCCGTTGGAACTAACTCATAAATAGCTCTTTTGCGTGTAATTAAGACATGTACTACAACAATTTATAAAATTAAAATTTGCACAAAATTCAGAGGTTAAGATAGGCCTTGCACAAGTGAAGTCGCATTGACCCACAAAAAAATAATGCTACTCATGATTTACAATGGATATCATCTTATGCTTCTTGCAATTTTATGTGAAAAATTATTAGTGTAGCTAGTGAGGAATTGCATGTCTCTCTGACTCTGAGTAGGGTTAGTATCAGCTGCTCATTGGGAATGGACCTCCTAGTCTGTCTACTGCCAGCTAACTAATCAAATACCTGGCATCTTTGAGCATTTTAGGTTTTAGTTTCTTCATTAACACCAGTAATAGTTTGATATGCCAGATAGTATATTAGCGTTTTCAGAAACACTAAGTATTGAGTAATCCTGATTTCTAATTAAGGTAGGCGTGTTGCACATAATGTTACCATGTCAATCGCCGATGTTGTCCACATATATGGTCCATAACGTTCGTTTGGACGAGTGAAATCGAGTAAAAAAATTGGGCAAATGGCAGCGGTAAGAAAAATCATCGGGAAGCGACTTCATTCACCACAAGGTGCAAAATGCTTCACACGTACAAAACGAGAGAAATAAATGAAACTTTGCATGCCACAAGAATATTCTAGGAGAAAGAAATTGGTGCTTAGATGAAAGCCATCGAATCATTATTACGCAAATGGCAACACCGACAAAAATCGCCTGATTAGGCAATGATTAGGCAATTGGTAGCGTTACACAAATACAAAAGTAGATAGCTAATTGAAACTATGCATGTCATAAGAACATACAAAAAGAAATAACTTGGCGTTTAGAACAAATAAATCGGGTCATAATCGTGCAAATAGCGGAAGCTGCAAGCTTTCTTGATGCATCAAAAGATGACAAAACAATCTTGAGTTGCTATTTTCATTTCGGAACTAGAATTCCATGACCCAATTACCCTGGTACTAATACCTTTCTTCTGTGTAAATTAGAGGAGGATCTGCTAATTTTGATCTTTCAAGTTTTTTTTTAATGCAAGGTACCTTCGTGATTTTTCTTAAATCTTCAATTGTCTTCTCAATTTCACTGATATTAACAGCATTCATTGTCCATACCATATATTGCATAAATTGTCAACTTTCTGAATTCGTCTTTTGATAAAAAGTCATAGCTCACAATTATCCTAATAAGATACTCAGCATTCATTGCCTATACCATACATTGTATAAATTGTCAATTTTCTGAATTCGTCTTTTGATAAAAAGTCATAACTTACAATTATCCTAATACTAACCCCTTTCTCCTCTCCAAATATGAAAAATAACTTCCTGAGTTAGTGAATTGTTTTGTCCTGAATTGCGTGCTTCCCGTTGCATTTGGAACTGGAATATCACGGCGCTGTAACCCGAATACTAATACCTTTCTTCTGCTCAAGTATGAGAAGGATCTGCTGACTTTGATTTTCAAGATCTTCGAAAAAACTACAAGGTAACCCACTAACCCCTTTGCGATTTTTCCGATATCTGCAGCTGTTTCCGACTTTACCGGTGTTATTAGAATTTATAGTCTATACCTGGAGTGGGGAAACTACAGCCAACGAACCTCGTCTGGACCGTAAGTCTTTTTATTCCTGACCGCGAAAGGTTTATAGGACATTGGATGTATTAACTCATATTAAGTTCGTATTATTCGACTAGTTCGAATATTAGAAATCGGCAGCAAATATGTTATTTGGTATAAGTATGCATGGGGTGCGGGCCCGGCCCGTCTGTCACTTTATAAAAGTCGGTGTGGCCCCTAAGTAAAAAAGTTTTCCCAACTCTGCCGTATAACGTATATACATATAAACTGTCCTTGTCCACCATTTTCTCTGTAGGTAAAGTTCGATGGTAAATCCTCACAAAACCATAAACCAGGATTCCCCTATATTGGGAGTATCAGTACCTTAAGCCAACAGTAAATTTAAATTTTAAAATTTCGAGTTTTAGTGGTTAATAAGCATTGTTGTTGTTGTTGTTGTTTCTACGTATAGAAAGAAGAAATGGATTGGGACTGGTGGCTACTTCTGCCTCAGTTACGCAAGGGACGGCAGGCGCTGGTTCCCGAAGTCTCCCGCACCTACCACTCAGGATCTGCCGGCACCCACATCGACGGCTGGGGACAGGGTAGGATATATTCTAACATGATATACAACCAGGACCCTGGCGCCAGACTGCAAAACTTGCACTTGTAAGTTTATCACAATAAAAGCATCCATCTTTCTTCGTAACTGCCAAACTAGCTATGCATGACATAACTGCTTCTATAAACCGAATAATATCTATTTCAGCCTTTCATTGCAGTGATTGTCGTATACGATATTAACTTAATAATGTTTTTCCTTGCAGAAAACCAAGAATAAGTGTTTAATCTTGTTCTTTCCTAAGAATAACACTACTACGTAGGTGCGTATCACACATGATGAATGTTTCAATGACGGGTAAACCCATTTCCGTCTGATCCACCATTTCTAGTAAAAATAACATCATTAGATAAATACTTGTATCATACATAATAAACGACGCAGTATAGGATGAACCCATTTACGTCCGGACTGTCATTAATCATACAAGTGGCTCTAATAAAATGGCACCGAAATGGGTGCAATGAGAGTTAATGGGCTACTGATGTACCTCTCGTACGAATAACATAGCTACGCGTCGTACGTGCCACTATAAATACACCAAAGTCCTTTACCACTATCGCAATGACAGAAAATGCCACAGAATTGACAAGAGTTACCAGATCATCGTCAAATTAAACTAATCCCACAGGCTGGACTTGTCTCGAGCTGCAGACAGGAGCGTAGGCTTCGCCCCCGTTAAATTGTATTACTAGTGTCTGAAGCATACCGAAGGACTCAAGTCTAACCATTAAAGAGTCAATACTTGGATCTAGATTCGACGGTTCGAAATCAGCGCAGCTGTGTCCAGTTCCTGAGATGTCAGGCCTCTAAGGAATGACTTCGCCCACCCAATCTATGACGTCATCAATTTTTCTCAATTTATTTTAATGATACTGTAGGTATGAAACAGTTATTCGAGTTGCGGATTTTAACTTATTCTATTTTGGATAATCTCAGTGCATATCGTATGTAAGTTTCCTTAGTCAATTTCTTCTCAAATTTTCTCTAGGAAAGATTCCTAGTCATGCAAAATTCTGCATATTACGCAATTTATTCCTTCTAGCAGCTCCAATTTGAACAGTTATGGCTCGATTTTGTTCGCTAGAGCGTCACTTATTCTTCCCTGGTAGGAGATAATATACCTCCGCTTATACTTTGCTAATATAATAGCATAGGTATTCTTCATACACTGTTTTTTAGAAATTGGTATATTTCTTATATGACACAATGTTTGTTTCATTTAATGCCCGTAAGATATCTTCACTAATTTTTTTCATTTAATGCCCGTAAGCTGTCTCCACTAATTTATTTCATTTAATGCCCGTAAGATGTCTCCACTATTTGTTCCATTTAATGCCCGTAAGATGTCTCCACGAATTCACATTTTGATACAAAAGTTATTATTTTCTCTCAGCTTCCATAGGTCTTGAATCTTTTCTAACTGTTATGGTTCGATTTTTCAGCATATTCCAAAGAGCATCATATGTGATATAATCCATACCGATATGTCAACATTTACCAATATATTGAGTAAAAATTAAATACAATCTAATTTTTACAATATTAGATTAAATAACATACGACATTAGAACACAACCCTCATGTAAAAGCCCAAAGTGAAGCAAAAAATATGTCTAGTATGATCGAACGCAGTACAAAAGGTTAACGTGTGAACCAGCCTTAAGCTCACCGTGGAAGTGTTCAACATCAGAATATCCATCCGCAGATTCTAATGTTTTGAGAGAGTTTTCAATCAGACTTACTGACGACGCTTAAAAATTAGCAGTCAAGGAAAAGTATGGTCAACCAAAACGTAGGAAAATAAGAGAAAGAAAGCATGGACGTGTGAAATAATTACCGCAACCAATACTTTATTGTATGAAATACAACTAAGATACCTATTTTTGATCTTCGAATAATGGCTGTAGTTCGTAACAGGCCAGAGTTTGGGTCTCGGTTCCTTTATCGGAATGGGTATGTCAGTCTGTCTATAGCCAGCAGTCTAATGTTGTCTAGTTTTCTAAGAAAAGTTTTGCGGACTAACTCTTGCAGCAATCTTTCTTTCAACAGACTGACAGAAAAGGCTTACGATGGCCACATCCAATCGCAACTGCTGAGTGCTAAGCGCCTCCCTCTCCATTTCGATCTGTGCCACCTGAGGGATATTCCTTCCGAATTGGTGAGAGCCTATGTTAGTGCCTTATGAAAGATCCACACAAGCAATTATCCGATGTTTTATAGGGGTGGCGTAGCTAATATTCCGATTATCGCCTATGTATAACTTTCCGATTGAGAATTAGAAACCCAGTATGCGTCGCGTGGGTGAGGACATTTTTCGGAGAAAGTAGTACAAAGGATATTAGATGATCTTTGGAGTCGGACGTTAGACAATCCGACCCGCTAACATACATACCTTGAAATGGTGCTTCTTAACCAATGACGTCCATGAATATTTTGCAAATTCTACCTTTTGCAGGTTGTGTGTCTAATGCTAGTGGAAGAAAGTTCAGCATGGGATGTAAAAAAATACACGGCTCTTTCAAGTGACCGAAATTTTTATCCGTGTAGCAGGCCTTCCTCATATGATTATTATTGTTCATCAAGCATGAAGCTGCAATATTCGTGAATGCAGTTTCAGAGTTACGACTTCGTTTTTTGAAAGCGCAAAGTGCACATTTCTTTCAATTTCCAATTTCAGCGTCCAGGACCAGTAATCATCGGCCTGTTCTCGGAATCGATGGAGGACAGAAACACTTCACTGAACACAATGGCCAGGGTGAGAGTCCGTATAGTTTAACTGTCGGAAAGACCCATCTGCACTATCTATAACTACTTCAATCATGAGCATTAATATCGCGAATAAAACCAATTTTATTTCTTCATTGCCTCCAATACTACCAGGTAATTTCCTCCCTCGAAGGCGAAAACACTCAAGCAGTCATTGGAAACTTTACTTCGAATACAGTATGCAGTTCTAGTGAATCGACGAAATCCTTGATAAATTACGTGATAAATTAAGAGAGTGATGTATCACGTTTAGGTTTTTGTGCGCTGTTTCTGTTAGCAGCTTTCCAACACAGCAAACAACATGAACACAGTCTCTAATTGTCTCATTCAAAATTTCTTTTGCATTCGCCGGCAACATAAAACAAAATCTCTATCAAAATATTGATCTCATGGACATGTGTAGCAACATGAATAAAAACAAATAATATGAAAACAGGAAAATATAAACCGCTAGAGTATGAAACCAGTTTAATGATGAAGATTATAAATACAGTCTCACCCAAGAAGATGGTACGAATTGCAACACAACAACACGCAATTCAATATGTTCCAAAACAAAGTTTGGGGCCACCGCGTCGTCGCGCAGTTGCTCAATGACTGTTTCGGCTTTTGCAGTGGCCCTGGTTTTTGTTTGAGTTTCCAAAACCAATTAGATCTCTCAAGAAAAAGGGTGAAAATAATTCAATGCGGCAGATATTAGCTCATTTTAACTACAGAGCATTAGTGAAGATGAATGCTTGTTTAACAAGAGAGCACTCTGAGAGCGCATACCTCCGGCAACGGTCAAGAAAAATTCAAATTGGTTCTGAAANTAATTTTATTTATTTATTTATTTTTTAAGATCCGTTCAAAGCTTTAAGTTATGCTGGTAACAAACATTATGACAAACATAAGTCAAACACACAAACTGACCAACCAATCATCACCAAAATGAATCATTTATGTGTTTTAACATTAGCAACAACTCCTGTAAATTTCATAAAAATCCATTCATAACTTTTTCAATTATTTTGCTAACAAGCCTAAAATCCAACACAGTGAAAAAGAGACAAGCGATCAAACATATTATCACAAAAATTTGGTCATTTACTCTTCGTATTATACCTAACAACTCGTGTAAATATCATGAAAATCCCTCCATAACTTTTTGAGTTATAGTCATAAGAAAAAGTTGGCAGACAAACAAACCAATAGATCAACAGATTTTCACCAAAAGTTAATCATCTGTTACTGTTAACCTGCCTCACAATCCCTGTAAATATCGTGATAATCCATTCGTAACTTTTTGAGTAATCTTGGTGACAGACAAAGATACAGATAGACTGCCGGGCTAACGAACAGACAGACAAACGCAATAAAAACATAACCTCCTTGGCGGAGGTAATTAATCCGTATAGATATTAACTAGAACTCCATACAAATTACGTGTTGGAGCATATCTGTCGTTACCAGAGACGAATAGCTATCTACGAACAGCTACCTACGCCTCTGTTTCGTTCTCCTCTTGGCTTTTTAATTCGTTTCAGTGATCATCTACTCCATAAAGTAATAAGTATTGTGTTTCCATTTTATTGTTTAATTTACTGCCGGTGAGTGCAAGCGGCTACGTATAATGTGAGGATAACTCGCTGCTAGCACTTCCGCAAGAATGTGTAGTAAAAGGTAGAAAAATTGAGAGACGCCGTGGGAGCAAGAAAAACAACGCAAATATTAAAAGTGTATCTAGGAATGAGTAAAATGATTATATTAGATTGTTGTGAGCTATGCAGGGGAAAACCATGTATTGTGTTTATATAGAAGAGTAAGTTAAGGTTTTCATTATTATATTGGCGTGCAACAGGTGTGCGATTAAGATGTGCAGTAGTATGCTATAGGATGCCTTCTATATGGCGAGGGCCGTGCTGTAGGGCCTATGCCATGGCTGAACTACGTTAACAGGTTGACTCACGCGCAGGTCGGGTTGCCAGACCCGCCACTTCATCTCAGCTGTGACGTCACGTGGGGAGATAGACTCCAGTCCGTGTTCTTTTTTTCCTACCCGTCACTTGCTTTATAAATACAGTGAGCGAGGGCTTACATGGAGGACAAACAATGGTAATCATTTTTACACAGTCACAGCTCTTACCTTCACCGTGCAAATATCCGTTAGTGAGAAATAAAGTAATAGAATGTCAAATAAATGAGCTCAACGACGAAGGAATCAAGTACAGCAACATAGCTATGACTTCTTCGGCATTACATTAACATAGGTTGTTCTTCGTCACCACATTACTGTTTTATATACTAGTGCACTCCACTGTCAAAAATAATAGCAAAAGAACACGTTTTAAAAACAATCAGGATACAGCGCTAAAATCATATCGCAATTGAAAGTTGAAATTGATTTGATTACTTTCATAGACGGTGTAGTGAACACTTTGCTCACTATTAACGTGGGACGGTGGGAGTGTAAGTTAATATATAATCTCTCAACTAAATTATTGTGTAATAGAGCATTGATAAAGGAACAATTACCAGCAAAGCAATAGTAAGTCACATCGCCCTCAATTCTCCATGATTTTTGTCGCTGCATTGCTACCGAAAAGTCTCA
>LQNS02276481.1:8820120-8863359 GCA_001587735.2 Parhyale hawaiensis | reverse complement strand
TAGTTGTAATATAAAAAACCCAGATTTTTCCAGATTATCAAAATAAAAACCTAGAAACCCAGCCAAGGGGCGAAAAACCCAGATCTGGGTGGAAAAACCCAGCTGTGGAATCCCTGGTCAAAACCAGGCTTGCCGAACGTATTTTGATGAAAGTACCAGATTTGGCAATACAAAAGTACCAGATTTTGATGAAAAAGTACCAGATTTCTATTTCTTACGTATTTCTATTAAAATAGGTTGAAAACTATGAAAATAATAAAATAAACTTCATTTAGAGAGTATGAAATGATTGAATAATAACCAATATTCTTGTTTAAGCTTGGCACTAAGCTCGCTACTTGGCACATAAGAGGTAAAATTGACATCACGAAGGAGTCTTTTGAAGTGGAAGGCATTTATTGTAGTTTTAGTCACTTTAGACCTATTCTGTACTCTGATGTTATTTAAGACAGAATTTTCTCTTAGCATCAGCCGATGAATGTGGTAGCGAGAGGAGCTAAAACATTTTACCCTAGAAACTTCACACCAAAATTCTTCTGGCGTTGTAGCATCTGTTATGGCAACAGTCGGTTGGACACCCAAGTTCGCTCCTTTCTCTATTAAGAGCTTCTATCGGACATTCTGTGATATATTCACTACAATATCACCGCACCCGAACGATGCATTGTCAACGAGTTAACTGTAGTGTGTTAACCGTGCACTGGCAGCATTGCTTGGTGGGGTTGTTTTGAACTAGTTTTATACGAGTTTACAACGGGAATCAAACTGTTTCACATTCAGCGCCAATTAGAAGGAATCTGTGATGGTAGCACAGATTGGTTGCATAGTTTGAACTAGGTACTCGATACGATCATCTACAACAAAATAATATTAAAAATTGTTAAATATGACAATGTTTAATTTACATATTAATAAATTCTTGCAAAACGCAGTGAAAACAAAAAGTACCAGATTGTCGAAGCGGCGTACCAAATGTACTCCAGCATGCAAAAGTACCAGATCTGGTACTATAGTACCAGGTTTGGCAAGCCTGGTCAAAACTGTCACGGCACTGCGTACATGCATCCGTATCGCGCGTACATGCACCCGTATCGCGCGTACACAATTACCATCAGTTACCATCACCGAGAATGTCCAGGGTTCAGACTAGTGCTACCCGGTACATAGTAATATATCCTGTATAAAAATATATAGGTAACAAGATAACGAACTGGATACCTTCAGGAAAAGAACAAAGGAAGGATACATATTTAGTCTTATCTTATCTACATGGGAAATAGGGCTAGAATATGAACATTGATGATTAAAGGCATGTTCGATTAGGTACCAGAATTAAGCCTTCCAGTCTTGACGTGTTCGAAACTTCGGATTTAATTCTTGGTTCCGTTATTTGAACCGTGTTGCAAAAGTTGGGAGCAACGGGATTATGTCAAGCCACCTTAAAACTCTATACTACGGAGCAAGATCGAGTTTCTAGATGTCTCAAAGGTAACCTTTTTAGGGTAATTGTCTGAAACTTCATCAGCGAACCTAAGCCAGCGAAGCATTCAAGCCTCGAATGATGAACTTCGGCGCTGAATCGAACATGCTCCATATAATTGAAAAGGAGACGTTTAAGTTTTCAACTAGATGCTAACTTTTAATGGTTTAAGAGCATGTTCGATTGGGCGCCATAATTAAGCCTTCTAGGCTTAACGTGTTCGACTCTTCAGACAGGTGCGCTGGTTTCGACCCGACGAATTGAGTTTTAGAGATTAACTTTCAATCGGTTACCGCTGAGGCTTCCAGAAATTCATTCTTGCTGGCAAAATGGAGTTTTCAGCAGGCCAAACGTAATCGTCTTGCATCTAACACCAGCAACGTATTTCAAAGTATCAAATGCAACGCTCCCGTCTGAAGTTCAGGACAAGTCCAGCCTCAGTTTCTCTACCTAATCGAACGCGCCCTAAATGATGTTTCGGAACTGTTTCAAGCAATATGATATTAGACTAGGCATTTATTTAAGACCGAGTTACGGACGTTCTGGTAGCTTAATGGAAAGAATAAATTTTCTCTCGGCTTCATATGAAGAAATAAGATTTTACTAACCAAAATACATATTACTGTATTACCTTAACTGATTATATGTTAGTCAAGCTATAATACTGAAAGTGCTTTTCCGATCTAGGAACGAAAGAAATATCGAATAAATAACAAAGAGTACTACTAATCTTATTTCTCTAATTTCCAGTAGATAATGGAAGTAACAAAATAAAATAAGTTTAACGGCATTTAAGTCCCAACCCGAAAAGCTGGGCCAGGTCTCGGGTCTCCTGCTGATAGCCATCCGTCAGCACCAGAAATGGGGTCTGCGCAGCACCGTCAGCCTGCAGCAGACTGAGGAGGAGCCTGAAGAAAGAATAGAAACAACTAGCTTATTACTGACTGACTTTATAGACCGTTAGTATAAGCTTTATTTGCGTATAACCTAAAAAGTAATTTGCGTACTTCACTAGCATTGAAATGCACTTCAAAATAAAATACAAGTTGGGTGAACCAAAAACGTTTCTAGGGTATATATATTTGCTTTCACGACCCACAAAGTGCATTCCCTGATAATCGCTCCGCATTGTTAAACAGCCATATAGGTACCACTGCCAAGGTAAGTGCTAACATATTTTCGATGTTTTGGAAAAATTTGATATAGAAAGACGATTTGGAAACGCTAGTAGGAAGTATATCATGACACACAGAGCTTCAACTCAGAAAATTTCATAGCAACAAATTGCGGATACTACCTGTAAAAGATTGCGGATACTACCTGTAAAAGATTGCGGATACTACCTGTAAAAGATTGCGGATACTACCTGTAAAAGATTGCGGATACTACCTGTAAAAGATTGCGGATAATACCTGTAAAAGATTGCGGATACTACCTGTAAAAGATTACGGATACTACCTGTAAAAGATTGCGGAGACTACCTGTAAAAGATTGCGGATACTACCTGTAAAAGATTGCGGAGACTACCTGTAAAAGATTGCGGATACTACCTGTAAAAGAAGTACGTTTTCTCCGCAGTTGCTATGGATATGGGAATTATCTCTTCCATCTCGATAGTTCGCTGCAGAAAAAAAGGAAACATCGATTGGAACTCTTATATAAGAATATGTGCTCACTATTTATAATAATATAATACTAGCAACAACAATGATAATATTAGCAAGTGAGAGTACCCATGGAAAATATTAATGAAAAAATTATTAATTTTTTGTGTGTGGGCTCCTTCTTAAAAAAGTACATTGCAGATACCCCCTGTTTTTTTATTTTTATTTTTGGACAATGAGTGAGTATTGGGCTTGATTTCATAAACGCTAGAGTATTTTTCTTATGGTGCTTTCGTGTTCAGGATGTTCGAGTGCATCACTGAAGACACTTGCAAGCACATTCCCATACGAGGAGAGTTGTAGAGCTCGGTGCATTTCGGAACCATAAAAGTTGTTTATTACTCTTCTGTGATTCCATCAAAAATCATAGACATTTAGAATTGAGCCTGCATTCAAATGGCTAATAATTTTTATCGGTGGGCATCCCATAATTTCCTAAAATTTTGAGTAATTAGGATGACGTCTTATAAATTTGCCGTTTCCATTATCGGTGTTTGAAAATGAACTTTTTCAGCGAGTCGGTAACGATAACTAACCAAACTAGAGCACTCTGAGAGTGCATACCTCCGCCAAGCGAGGCAACGGTAGCAAAAAATTCAATTTGGCTCTGAAACCATAATTTTCTTTGCATAAACTCTAAAATCAAATCATTTGTGCCTTTTGATAGCAATAACAGCTTGTGCAATTTTCTTGAAGATCCGTTCATAACTTTTTGAGTTATACTGTTAACAAACGTTATGACAAACATAAGTCAAACATACAAATGAACGTACTGATCTGCACCAAAATTTAATCATTTATGTCTTTTAACATTACTAACAACCCCTATAAATTTCATAAAGATCCATTCATTATTTTTTGAGTTATTGTGTTAACAAGCATAAAATTAAAAACAGTGACAAACGAACGAACAAACAAATCATTACCAAAATTTGCTCATTTACTCTTTGTTATATACCTAACAACTCATGTTAATTTTATCAAAATCCATCCATAACTTTTTGAGTTATGGCATTTAGAAAAATTAGGCTGACAAACAAACGGATGGACATCTCTTCACCAAAAGTTAATCATCTGTTCCTCCTAACATACCTAACAATCCCTGTCATCTTGGTGACAGACAGACAGAAAGGCAAACAGACAGACAGATAAACACGACGAAAATATAACCTCCTTGGCGGAGGTAATAATGGTCATTGCCCTAAACATCAGGACAGCTCTGAGCAATCACAATTTCTATGCGAAACTATAAGACTATACGCACGGCAGCACTGCGCAGGTGGGCAGGCCGGATAGGCTGGGGGGAGCAGCGACACAACGCTCCGTAGCCTTCGTAGCGCTGGCAGAACTGCGTCTGTTGGGCGCGCTGGGGGTCCTGGTGCCAGGGGCAGGACGGGCCTGTACAGAGGGGGAAGGGGTAATATGATTGAAAATGTATCAAGGGGTCTATCGTAAAACAGGAAACCAAGGAAGTTCGACGGTTTCATAGTGAATTGTGCTACAGAAAATGCAAGAACCCATGCACCTGATAAACAACCGTTTAACGTTCGAATTTATTTATTCAATTTTCCTTGGAACAGTACTGTTCCATACGGAGCTAAATGGTTCCTTAAAACACCAAAGATTAATGAATCCAGTCCTGTGAGAAAAATATCTCATGTAAAATATTTAACGTAGGCAAGAATTAAGACACCGGTAGTAATGATCATTTCTCTGATCAATATTTTCATTTGTTACTGTATAATTATTATTATGAATCACAGTAAAACTGGTTTCGCGCACTAACCTTTCCTCTTTGGTATGAAGGCTGAAATTTCTAACTTTGACTGGTTGTATTTGTTGTCCTTGAATATAACTGCAGTTTCTATGTAGACAGCAGGCTGTAGAACATCCTGAGAGGAAAACTATATATGATATAAATTATTAATTGAACTCCTGGACGTTTGTAATATTCAGGGATGAAATACCTCAATTACTAGTAAACCTTACTGAAGTAATTTTTAGTCGATAAAAGTGCAGCGATATCAGGTATGTTAGCTGGGTCATTCTAAATCCAGTTAGAGGTGTGTCCAGCATATCAATTACCAGCTATTCAGCAGTCATCTGGGACCTGTCAAATTAAATGATAACCAGCCATTATCATTATTAGCATCATTTTCATGCTATACAGGAACGTAACTGAAGAGGAGCAGGTGTAGAGAGGGTCGTCTGTTCTCAGGCTCAGCATTGGGCGGGGGGGGGGGGGNGGACAAGTGGAAGCGCCATTACTACGCTGGTACCCTATAGAGAACGACACCTCTTAGTTACATATGAGTAATTCTCTAAGTTTCAGCATCCCTTACTACCGCAGTAATATCTGAAGAGAGGAACAGAAAGAACGTGATTTGCAATATAAGGAAATCCATGCATTATTCTAATGAGCAAAAATTGGGGAAAAAATGAGAAAAAATATATATATGACAGAGTTTTAATGGGAAATGGAGGAAAAAGTGCGTGCAAGAAGAAAAAATACCATGAAGTGCTTACTAATGAGATGCTATCCCCTGGTATCTAGCAGGATATGTCGTTTTGCTGCCCTTGAAGGGTTCTCCAAACGATCCAATTATGTACCTATATAAAACAGAAGTAAGTCATTACTCTATCTAAAACTGTGAAGGTTTCTCCAGTATTCCTTCTAATGATACGCAATTTTTAGGGGAGAAAGGAATAGGTGAATGGTCTAAAATTGATGCCGTATAATATTATGAATAGAGAAAAGTGAGACAATAGGCACAACGGGACAATAGGCACCATTGAGGTACCAACTTTCACAAACTCTATGTTGCTGTACTGTACTTACATGGAGGCATTAAGCACTTGATTTGATGACCTAACGACCAATCAGAGGCCTTTTTTCATATCGTAACACAGTTATGAAGCGGAATTTAAAATTTGTTAATAAGTGCTGATTTTGTGAAGGGTGCTTGCTGCTTCATTCCAAAAGAGAGTAATCTAACGCTCCTTTCTACCCTAATCAAAACGAAACATTGTCAAATAGAATACAGAAGACTATAGCAAGATTTTAGTTGCGCTGGGTAAAGGATTAAATTATAAATTTTCACTATTAGCTTCCTTACATCTTTGCTCTGTGGCGGCCAACCGTCTGGAACTCTGCTGAGCAGAACTGACGGATCCTCCGTTTGTACGTAGCCATTCCAAGTAACTACGTCGGCGTCTGTAGAATGAACTTCTTTTACCAAGTCCGTGCCATCAGGCTGCAAAATTGACACTTCTAAAGGTACGGTGTCATTTTTTCTCATCCGCAGCTGTTTCGAACGGCGACGGCGGGCGGAGGAACTGATGAGGTACGGAGAGCTGCCGAGGCCTTGCGCAAAGTCGGAAGCTGAAGGCATACAAAATAAGATGATTCATAAAGGTATGTTGTTAGTGTTGCCCTCGCATGCGCTAGTACCGGGCTCATCTTCTTGCCAGACATGTTAATTATTGCAGTGCTTGGCTTGCTGAGTCAATAGTTCAAAACGTTAAGACCTGAAATGGAGATGGTCGAAAGGTCGCTGTTGTAGTATGAGCCTGCCGTTTCAAACGCCATAGCTATGACAGTTTAGAGTTGCCTACAGCCGTGCACTGTCCAGGTACCAGGGGATTCCATCAGCCTGAACTCAGCTGAAATATGCGATGAAGCTGACTTACCTTAGCCGGTACGGTAATTTGTAGCCAGTTTCACTTACTAGAAAAACTACTTTGAGATTACAACGATTTGCTCCATGATTTCAGGAAATTGTTAGTGTAAAAAACTAAAAGTAATAATTAACGTTGAGAAGCCGCAGCCACTACAAAAGCCACGCGCAGAGGCAGTTTACAAATTTGGACTATTAGATTGATCAACTGTATCCTTTCCAAAACACATTAGTGACTATTAACTGCTTATTGTTTTGCGCATTCTTTTCATCATATCACATCATCA
This sequence comes from Parhyale hawaiensis, assembly GCA_001587735.2. Classification (NCBI taxonomy): domain Eukaryota; kingdom Metazoa; phylum Arthropoda; class Malacostraca; order Amphipoda; family Hyalidae; genus Parhyale; species Parhyale hawaiensis. The sequence continues at coordinate 8,856,251 of LQNS02276481.1, read as the reverse complement.
TTCACTCTTTCTTGAAAGGTACATTGTACACACCATAATTCGCACATACAATTGAAAAATCCCATTCGCGGTCCCAATGGCCTTTCAAAGTCCATGAGATTTTCTCTGGAAGAAGAATTAATTGATTCCATATATGGAAAACAGCCAGAGCCCATAAGAGTTATGTCAGTTCCCCACAGGTAGAGGAGGCACTCACCCAGTCTGACAGCTCCACCCACACAGGAGCCCTTCATTCCAAGGCCTTCCAGCAGCATCCGAGCGGTACCTCCCAAGTAGTCACCCGCATCGAACTGTAATACCAACATCCATAATTTATTATGGATTCTGCGTTAGATTTTCTGCCTTTTTATGGTGTAGAAAATATAAGTTTTATTGCTTCATTGCATTTTATCTCAGTGCGTAAATGCTCCATCACGGCTCCAAGATAAAGTTGCGTTTGCTCTATTTTACAATCTATCATGTAAAATCGATACATGACCGTGATGTTTAGAGTATGTCTGTGGTAAACTCGTGTGCAGTTGTGGCCCGTACGGAGCTCCTAAAGTCGGGGGTGCTTCTCAATTCTGTTGCTGAATATATACATATATAATATTTATTTATTGCTGTAGAAACTAAAGGACGGCCACTGGCAGTACGACGTTGTAAGAACATTGGATATCTTTTGGTTTATGAAGCAACGAAAAGTATCCAGCACGGAATTGCGCAGCATTCCTCATTAGTAGCTCCTAATCGCCACTGCACCTGGGGTGCTGCTAAGCAACCTTTCAGCATCTTCACAAGTTACATATCAAGCACCCATCTTTCTAGACCCGTGGTTCACTTTAAGCTTCTATGCATGCAATAGCTAGAAAGTACCATGGAAGCATCGAGCGAGGACTGTTTAATTTGTTATGGGTTTCGAACTGTTGAGTTGTTTCGTAAACGTTATACCAACCGAGCTCACTGACATATGATACCTATAATGACACAGAAGGAACTTGTGAAAAATGGTATGTAATATTAATAATGTTAATGAATAGCTGTGGCTATTATATTGTGACAGCTCGAGGATAGATTGCGATCATGAAGCAATGTCAATTTGGAATTGTGTGTAATCCTTAACCATTGTAACAGTGACAAAGTTACAGGATGCAGAGAGGACATCCTGCTCTCTCAGTCTAACATATTCAGCAAATTAGAACACTTCGTGGCGTGAGATCATCACTCGCGGTAGGGACAAATTCAACGCTTACTCAGCTTACTCTAGAATTTTGGTATTTTTCACATCTAGATGAACGCACCTGACTCCCTGAAAAAAATTATGATAATTGTTCAACTCCTATATCCCTCATTTTAGATGGACAAGTATACATATACTTAAATCTTCAACTAAAACATTATCACCTCTCTTTGCTTCGCTCGCGGGTGTTAAACATGACATGTGAGTTACAAAGCAAGGCTGCAAGTACTGACCAATTGCACTAAAATTATCTACACTTTGTCTTCGCGCTCACCATCATAACAATAAGGACCAAGTTGCCAGGCTGCAGAGCTGACAGACAGTCTGCCAGCAGGTTTCCCTCTGCAGGCTGTCCTGTCAGGAACCGTCGCTGCAGCAGCTTGTGGCCGTCCGCTGGGCTGAACACCAGCACGTGAACTCCATTTGTTTGTTCAGTATGGGCCAGGAAGTACACCTGGGAATGAGAGAAATTGTAAATATTCTGAAAAGTTTAGACATTGTGCTTGAAATGCTAGAGGAAATGACGGACACAATTTCACCCAAAGTTGATACTTTAATTAGCTATGATATAGCTATCACATCCTATAATCTATTCATTGGGATGACTAGATTTGGAATGGCATCTGCGGATACACACGCAGGTAATGGGAATGGTACCTAGATCGCACCTCTGCTGGGAACCCCACACGCCCTGATTCGTGAAGCAGATATTGGCCAATTGGCCTCAAAGGAGTGTACAGCTGCAATCGACCACGGATCGTCAAGAGCTATGGGACCATCGACTCAATTAAGGCTCGTACGCAACAACACATGCCCCCTACGCGTAGCCATTTCTGGAAAGGGTAAATGCCCTCACGGCAGCAGTGCAGATTTCAATTGCTTAGAAAGTACGTCAAGCGCCGCAAAAGCTCACTTGCCTGGGTTGGCATTTGAACTTGCAACGTCCGGTGTCGTGAGGTCAGCACTCCAGGCTACCGCTACCGCGAGTATAACACAGAACAGGTTTTAAATACAAACAATCTTACTTGCCAGCAAATGAGCGCAAATAATTAGAAGGCACTAATTAGAATTAGTGGACTACTCGCAGTTCTTACATACTTTGAGTTCTGAGTGGGCTACCTACATACTGTAACATCACTAGCAGCTGCAGCCATTATGCTGAAGTCGTCTACTCTCTAATGATGAATTTTTGAGTTTTCAAGCAGGATTCTCGACAGTAGCCTACATTAGCTCTTGGCGATACTAATTTTTTTTCATCTGGTTTGTTAGCCTTTTAAGGTTTACTGCTTTCTAATAAATTAATTGTATGTATTGGATTATAGTTACCATTTGTTCCTCGACGAAAATTTCCACTCGGTCATTGGCAGTGACGGCACGGAACTCAGTAACGTCTTTCCTTTCTTCTGAAAATCCAAGTATATATGAACTTACAAGAAACATTTCCTGCTGTCTATATATCAGCTATAAAGCTGATAAAATAGAAACTTACGAAATACCAATTAAAGATAGAGGAATTATCAAAATAAACGGTTACAGAGTCAAGAGCGAGCACCAATTAATCGGCTGGCCTCTTCAAACCTCTTAAAAAGTATATTCCACATTTTATCAGTGGACGTCGACACGTAACCCAGTACTAACCAACTGTATTATCTGCTGCAAAAAGTTCTTTTTTTTTTCTTCGCAGGAATGCAATAATACCCAGCTACTTTGTAGAAAATGAACACAACCTATTACCGTATACCTGGGGCTATAATAGGGACAGGCAACATTCTGTCAATAATTCACTTGCAGTTAGACTAAAGTCCATGCTCTTCAGAACTTTATAGATACTGTAATAATATGGCTCATAATTACTTGTTAGGAAATGAGTACGTTCTTTGATTTTATCATTATAATTTAACTCAAATGATTATTAAATTGAAGTTAAGCAAGAGTTAAGTTGTGTTAAAAATAAACCAGGGAAAAAAGAAGTTGCTATTAGTAATATGCGAATAATTGCTTAATAGTTGATGAAAGTAAAAGTAAAGTCGACTTTGGCTGTTGGGAAACGCCCGTGCACTGATTCGTGCTGCAGATATAGGCCAATTGGCCCCAGAAGAGTAAGTAGAGCCGCAGCCGATCACGGGTCGCTAAAAACTATGGCGCCGAAACGGAAGGTTCAACGACCCGAGCCCACCCTCCCATTCCTGCTCCGCATACCAAACAATTGCCGACTCAGCGCGCCGGGCGCGACAAAGATCCCGTGACCGGCGTGTCGCTTGAACTCGGCACCTCGGGCACATGAGTCAGACACGCATGGCATGCTGCTGTTGTGAGCATGAAATTTTTCGGTGACATCAGTAATTTGCCAGCTTATTAATGTTTGTATGGATATAGACGAGGGTGGCCGTAAAATTTGTTTTAATATTGTTAGTATATTAAGATTATTTAATGCTTTAGGCTCATGATACTATATTGCCTTGCTACAAGACGCAGCCAGAGCCTTAGAAATGGGACAGATGCGATGCCCTCGTTGATTATACATACCTCGGATACTTTGAGCTCCTTCGGAATTCACTGGTCGAAGGTACCGGTCGTCTGCACAGGGGAGACATTTTTCTTTATTTCCACTCAATATTAACTCTCATTTAATAAATTTAGAACATATCAATACCAGAAACTCTTTTTTGCTATTTACAATAATATTATATTAGGTTGGCTGTTACAAAAGAAGTGGTCGATTTCAGAGTAGAATTTTGTTCCTGAAAAATTTGCAGTAGAATGCTGGAATTATATAGTCAAAATAGGAATCAAGAGCGTCTACGCAGCGCTTCCGCTGTTCAACGAAATTATTCGTTCCTCGTTCATAAGAAGTTTATATTGGCTGCAATAGGGCAAAATCATTGACAGGTGATTTCACTTCTTGTTTGGAACTGAAAGTGTTTGTTTTCTAAAAAATGTGCTTAGGAACTCTGCGAAATGATAATCAGTTAGGAAAAGAGTAGGGGAATACGAAGGTTGTGGTAAAGTCCTGTATCACAATTCTGATACTTTCTGCAATGTCATTCTAGCGACATGTGGCCACGTTTTATCGTGGAGCAGATATAGGGCACGTCGATTCACATATGCATGTCTCATTTTTATTCAAATATGTGCATGTATTTCAGCTAGATGCGGTGCTTATGCCAAGCGCTGAGACAGTTCTTTGACATTTCAACGTGGGTTTTGCTCATCAGCTTCTTGCAATAATTGTTAGTTGTTCAGATAACATGGCCGTCCTTTTCGCTCTTCATCTTCAAGAGTTTCATTATCAGCCCGAAGGTTCTGAAACCACATTCCAATCATTCCATCACTCTAGTGGGCCATTGGCAGGGACCATATGTGTAAGTTTGAACTCATAGAAGAAAATTAGCAAAGGAAGATCATGTTTTGTCACTTTCACAATAAAGGACTTTTTTTCTGAGCTAAGTTAAAATTAATCATCGAGCATACATGAATAATAATAAGTACCAAGCTTTACATAAAATATCCTATTATTATCATGCAAAAATTACTTCAGAGCAGGTTATTTTCGTAACAACCTAATAATAATTATATATATATGATGAGTATTGGGTAATTATATCAAGAATCCTATTTTACATTGTATCATTCCTGCAAGCATTATAATCTTACAGCTATCATTACTATCACGATAAATATTATAGCTAGCTTACCTTTTAGTAATTTATGCAGACAATTATTATCTCTGACATATTCATTAGGTTCGAGTTTTTTATATTCTATGCGTCAGCATTATTACTTACAGCTCCATTTGACCAAATCCTCAAACGTACAAGCGTACTTTGACTTACTTAACAATTTCCTCCAATGGTCAGGCAACAAGGTGAAATTTTCAAAAACCCGATGCGGCATCATCATAAAAGGCCCTTTAGATCTTTTTCCAAGGTTAGGGTGTATAAAAGAAGATTCCGTAGACCTTAGCGTGTACGCTTGCTGGCGTAAATTGAGGAGTCTCGCATTTGTGTTAAAACTCCTATTTTTCATTTCTTCAGTGAGGTTAGCTGATCCCGTGCCAAGATTAATGAAAATTACCACCGCTATTGCCGTGGATACATAATACTTTCGATGACTCATGACTGTGGTTCTCCTGAGAACTTCCATCACCTTGTTATTCCGTACCTATGTATTCTGCACGAACTGAGCCTTAGTTAAGCTGGAAAGGTAGAGCGGTGATCACCAGAAACTTAACCATAGCAGTGCGTTATGGGTCGGGATGATAATTAAGTTTTCACTCTTCTTTCAACTTATCTATGAGATGTATTTCGAGTGCAAGCTGACACCATGACCTGATTTCCTTCGAACGAAATACATAGGATTAATGTTTTCGTGTCATATCACTAACATGTATGACAGGATGACGCAGCAAGGTAACACCAGACTGACCGTACTATCAAAAGGATTGTTTAACAGATCTCACGAAGATCATCTTGCGATATATTTTGATGCACTGCACAATATCACCTGGCTCGTTTGACAAATATGCCATTGGGAACAAGACTTACAATAGATTGCTAAATGCATTTGGTATTCTTTCATAAAATTTTCCTATAAATAACAGTACAGATTATTCCATAAAATTTACAATGCAGTAGATCTGCTCCGACGCAGATTATTTAAAAATCTTCAGTGCTATTAAGCCGCCAAAGCGTCAAAACCAAACAGCGCAGCTGTTTAACACCCTGCCGCCACCACCTACAAGTCAGATAACAGTCACCGCCACATGTAGCTATTTCAATCATCTTCGACTAATTTTCACCAACATTTCCTTGATCACATTAAGTTTTTCGATCGCTTGCGCACAAGTCTAACCTTTTCAATCGCATGACTACAATAACAACGACTTGGGCCTCCGCTAGAGGAAACTTCCAGTGGAAATTGTTTGGCAGGAACAGAAGAGCAATAAATGGGGAAATAGAAACTTTGATGATGGTATATCATATTTATTGCAACTATTTACGGGGGTAAATAATAATTGAATAACATTATAAAACTATTTGATTGACGATCGCATGTATGAATTGATAAATAGCACGTAAAAAGACGAACTATAAAATGAAGATCAACTCGAAATGCTTTCAACCCACTCCACCTGGATGTAATCCGTAAATATTGTTTGAAAGGTGAGCACAATAAACACAATAAACGCGTTACTGACATTTTCAATGATTATCTTACGTACATTCAATAAGTTGAAGTCAACACAAGGTTTCATTCAAATATTGCTTGGGTAAAGAGCGAAAGTCAACTTGACAGCACATCCCTACAGGGATTTCTAAATACACTGGCTCGTGCTGCATATAGAGGCCCGCTGGTAGCAAATGCAAGGACGGCTGCACTCGAACCGATATTGTCAAAACAATGGCACCAGAGACGGAAGGCGCATCACAGAGTGTTTTGTTACTAATAACAATTGAAATGTTTAACTACTTGTAGAATTAGGTCATGTAGGATAGACAAATATGGAGCTGTGGTTGTAATAACGGCTGGGCACCAAACTCTGCAGGACTTTCTGCAGTCGCCAAGTGTCGTCGTAGATCTCGACTGCTTTGGCACCAGCTGCAGATACGGTGCTGATGGTGAGGTTTGTCAGTAAATTGCTGCACAAAGCGAGGTAAATTTCTGTGAAACATGAAGTGACTCCATTTACTTAGAGAATAATAATATGAAGCTACCGTTCGAGAACTTTATGCAGGTCATGTATTAATGTAACTGCAGTGACAAATACATTTTATCTGCATTGACAATGATAGAATGAGAGATCAATTCGGGTGGGTCAAACAGGCGGAGTACGAAAGAAGCGGTTCACAAGCATATTTTCCTGCATTAGTGTATTCTGTCACTCTCTCCAACAAGGCAAAAGCAAAAAATAAATAAATAAATACCATGAGTTGTATAGGTTAACCCATTTGCAAAACTATTAAATAAGATAAATAAGCTAAGTCACCCATAAGGCCGTCGGTACTAGGTATAAAAGTAAAGTGAATATTAATGTGTAGTTGCCTCGATAACATCATTACTCAGAATACAACCCCGCCGTATCGCGGATATTAGGCTGCGCAATTTAAAGTTGTAAGTTTGTACAGTGGGGCGTCAAGAAGACATTACTACTGTAGACCCAAATAAGGAACACAGTGTTAATCAACAATAATTAATACTCTAACACTCACCAGTACGGAGACATTGGACAGGCTACAACGTACAGCCTGGTGTGAGGGGAGACAGCTGTAAGAGTGTACTGAAGGACTCCTTTGTAGTTATCCTCTTCGTGCTGAGGGAACGTGTGAAGGCACTGGAACGACATGAACAATGTGTTTGCTCAATCCAATACCTTGTCTTTATGTAGGACTATTACCTCCCTCTCCCCTTCTTCCTCTAGAACAAATACCCATCCTTTCAAATTGGTGCGTATGAATATAGATTACAGTAGACTATGTATCTTCATTATATAAGTGATTATTTATTGACAATTTGTGCTTAAATATGTATCTTACAAGTGCCAGTATAGCATATTGCATATATGTAACATTATGTACCCTTACGTAGTCTAATCTTACATACCAAGCAATAGCTCATAGAGTGCCGGGGCCCTGGCAATAGCTCATAGAGTGCCTGGGCCTATGTTCCGGTGTCTCTTTGGGTATGGGCCTATTGGTTCGTCTACTGCTGCCTATCTAATCTAATCTAATCTAGATGAACCTACTAATCGAACTTTACTTAACTAAACCTAGCCTAAGCTAGCTTATTCTACTTAAAGCCGGTCCCGAAAATTTAGCTGCTCCAACTTTTACTGTCCCTACAGATTCGGGGGGGGGAAGTATCAAGGAGTAGTTTTCTCGTTCTCGAAGTGGTGAGTTTTTCTGCTTTGAAAGGAAAGCTAAAAAGCAGAAACAGTCTACTTGATTCTGCACTATTGAAAGCGTTTGATTTCGAGATCTTTACCATTACCACTAGGAAATTTACAGAATCGTAAATGTAGCTCTATCGGCTGCGAAAAGCCACATGAAATAATTTTTTTTTGCTTAGATTTTTTTTAAATTGGACATTACTTTTGCACCAATCTAATACATATGGTTTTCGTTACGCCAGGGGGTTATAAGACTCGAAAAACCTCCCATAATACGAATTCGCATTATGGCATTTTTATGGTTGCGTGGGCGTTGGCAACCGTACGACGGAGTTTTTTGTTCTCACGTTGCCAGTCTAGTGTATTTTTGATAACAATAATACGGTGGTTCAGAGTCCATAGCCGTTACCGCATTGGGATTCCTGGAGGAGGAGTCCGCAACTATGAAGGATGTTGCTCTCAATGTTGTCAAGAGTTGGTATGGTCAAATTCAGACTGTAACATGCACGGGTGGAAATTGACTTATAGACCGGGCGTTCGAGTGGGTCGTCCAAGTTGATCTAAGCTAAGCCCATTTGATTTTAATTACTAGTCCGAAAAAGTATGTAGAAATTTTAGCTTCATCACTTTGAATCGCATTAAAAGGGCTAGAAGCAGCCCGATAAGGTCAAGCTAACTGAAATTTCCTTTTTACGAAGTAAGACTAAGTTCATGGCAGTCTCACAAGGAACTGATTAAGAGTCAGTGCCTGAAACTTGGATTAACAAGTCGATGCCCGGGCATCTGTGAGAAGATTTGGGTAAGCCAAGCCTCAAACGTTTAACTTCGCAGCCTAGTCGAACGCGCCTAGAGTGTATTGTTTTCTGTATCTTTTTTTATTCGTAAACTTTCTATTTTGGGTATACGTCTAGGCAAATACAGTTGACTACTTTCTGTCAAAATGCGAAATATCACAAAGCGTGAATTTCATGGCTAAGGAACCACTTTTAATTCTGAAGGAGGTTAATTCTCAATGATGTAACAGGTGAACCATGCATACGTGTAAGCAGAATAAGGTGGTGAGTAGCCTGTACGTTGTTTTTTTTTACTTATAGATTACTCAAGCAAGTGAGTATCTACAATCGAAATTTCTTACCCTCGCCACTGTGTTGAGCCCACGTTTTTCGTCTGTGATCGATTGTGAAAAAACACCAATAACCACAGGCCCAGGCCTCTGAAAAAAAAAAGAGATTTATGTAAAAAAAAACAATTTCAGGATCCATTTCTGCCATAACTGAGAAATACAACTGAACTCAGAATAAGAACAGTTTTATTTGAGTCCTGTGAAAGGCTTCCAGCAAGCAGCTTAAAGATTAATTTTTAATCAAGAATTATTGTTCTTAGTAAAATGAGTGAAGACTGGAAACATGGTTTTGGAGCATTAGTCGAGGAATCAAAATGTTTATAAAATAGAGTGTTCATTTGCAATATTTTTCAGCAAGACTTATCTTTCGGTAAAGGTAATGCACAACCAGCTAGGGCTGATCAGTTTTTATAATTTTTTAACTATTAGACAAAAAAGCACAAGAAAAGTAATAGAATTCATTACTTTATTATAGTGAAATCATCGCGTATACATTAAGGCAGCTGCAAAAGCTCGACCACTTCTAAAAATAGTAGCCTATAATGGAATACATTTAATTTTTGCGAGGAACTTATTTCGATATATGTACATGACGGTAACAAATTTGGCAAAACATTCGTTGGTGACAGTATTGTGAAAAGAAGCGTAACTGCGTTTCTGCCTCATTTTGCAATAATTTGCAACAGACTATGAACCTGCTCAACCAAGAACTGGAAAAGCGTACGTTAACCAAATGATATAATTCAGAAAGGCCAATTATGAAAATTATGCAAATTCAGTGGGAATGGTCTCATCTATGGTCAATTAGTCCAAGAAACAGCTAACTCAAGGTCACTGAGCTGTTACATTCGGAAATGTGAAGAAAATTAATATCTTACTAAGTCAGCGGGGACGGTCTCCACATGACAAAAATCGAAGTTCGACGGGAGTCGCTTGGCGTTCAGGAGCTGAGACCGAATGTGATCATCATAGGCCTCTGCTGCTAGTCTGTGGAAATGTAAAATCCGTGAATGATGTAGATATACTAATAAGATAATAAATTAAATGCTGGTAATTACCATACATTTTTAGCAACGACAGTTAATTCATTCACTATCACACTGCAAGCTGTAAGATATTAGTGACTAAACTGCAGAGAAGTCGTTGTTGAAAGTAAACAGATTTAGGGACGTTCGATTGGATCTTCAAAGTTGATCTAAGCCAAGCCCACTTGAATTGACTTGCCCAGAACTGCAGAGAGAAACGTTGGCTTTGGCACTTCGAGTCGTGTTGCAGGTTGTAGAAGCAACCCGATTATGTTGTGGTGACTGAAATCCCCATTTTACAGAGTAAGATTTTTTGAGTTCTTGGAAGCCTCAAAAATATTCGATTAAGGGTCAATGCCTGAAACTTGAATCAACAAGTCGAAACCAACGCGCCTATCTGAAGTTTCAAACACGTCAAGCCTTGACAGCTTAACTTCCCTGCTCAATCGAACGTATCCATACTCAGGACATGAATAGCAGCTTCACTTAAACTCACAAGTGCAAGTTTTGCAGTCTGGCTCCAGGGTCCCGGTTGTAAATCATGTTGGCGAATATCATGCCCTGTCCCCAGCCGGTGACGTGGGCGCCTGATGAGCCAGAGTGGTAAGAGCGGGAGACTTCGGGGACTAGAGCGTGTCGGCCTCTCCGCATGTGGGGCAGGTGCAGCCACCAGTCCCAGTCCGTCATTTCTTTCTGGGGACAGGCCCCATAAAAAATCATACCGTGAGTCAAAAGAATATTCAACCCTCCTTAGAAATTGCAATTTAAAGAATGTATTGCCTGCAATGCAAAACGTTGTTGTCAGGGATTAGCCAAATGAAACAATTACATCTTGCTCCTCTATCAGGTAGCAATATATTACCTACTCCTATTGCGATAAAATTCTTGAAGTACGTTTTTCAAACTAGTTTCAAAGAAATAGTGCAGTAAAATCTATTTTCACCGGACTTGAAATTTAATCAAAAGAGGAACGTACACTAACTTGAAGTTCGTGATATAGCGGAGTAAGGTACAGCGTTTGCAACATACGGTGTTCCACGGCCCTAATTTTTTAGCTCTATTAGATTTTTTGACTGTGGCAACTTCTGCGCTGGTGACGTCACCGGTTTGCATGCTTAATATAAATTTTTCGATGTAGAGTATTGCGCAAGGCAATCATTGAATGATTCTTAATGAAACTTAATGTAGCAATTTGGGAAGAGTGAAGAGAGACTAGAGCGCAGTAGCAGCAGACTAGAGCGTCTGACTTTGACTCTCAAGGCTGCAGGCTCGAACCTCGCTCTCAGGTAGGCAAGATCTTTGCGCGATTGATGAGATCGGTCAATATCCGGTCTGCATACCGCTGTGGGCTTATACTGACTTCCCAGCAATAGGGAGGATTGGGGGTCGCAGATATTGCCATATGGACTCTTCCGCCACTGGCACAATAGCTTTAAGCATCTGTGATCGACTGCAGACGTATACTTCTCTGGGGCTTGTTGGTCTATATCTACAGCACAAACCAGAGCACGCGGGTTTCCCAGTTGGGGGTACGGTTAAGTTGACTTTACCTTTACCTATACTACCTTGATATCGCGGTATAGGTGGTTGAAAATGAGCATCGCTTTAGAGGAAGAAGCAAAACAACAGGGGCGTCTGCGAAGTGTTGATCTATGTGAAGTATATTATGTTGTAAACCAAAAATCTTTGTTCCTCAGAACAAATTATAGTTCTATATAATGTAACGCATAAGATTTTTAGGAGTGAATGTATAGAGAAAGGAAAGGTAAATTAATATGGAGTAATATGATTACAATTTCAGTCTAGGAAAAAAGGTAAAATCAACTTGATCTCACCCTTCACTGGGAAACCACACGCACTAATTCGTGCTGCAGTTATAGGCCAACTGCGGCTGCATTCGACAACAGGTGCTTAAGAACGATGGCGCCATCGCTTCAACGACCCGCACCCTCCCTACCATCCCATATCTTGGCTAGATAAGTGCACCTACGGTACCCGTGCATAGCAAGCGTCTTCGTTGACTCAGCAAACTGGGCGCCACAATGATCGCTCATCTGGCTCGGCACTCGATCCCGCCATCTTTAGTACACCCTTCAGCACGCAAGTCTGCTACTGCCGCAGGTGTATGTTGGAAACGGACTCTGTAACCTATCTTAGAGTGTTGATGCTTAGGCGATATTCTTTGGGAAAATTTGCACATTTGCTTACGGTGTTATCCACCCATGTCGGGATGACCTCCTCAGCATAGCGCCTGGTGACCATCCACCCGAACTGGGGTAACATGTCCGATCTCTTAACCCGACTCGTGTCATTGGCCACAGTAGCGCAGCTGTTGATGGAGAAGCTGTTGACCACGTATATGGAGGGATCCGCGTCCAGTAGCCACGCAGTTTGGTGGAAGTACCTGCAGCGGTGTATCGGGAGCTTATTGAAAAACATTATGCATCTCGTGCTGTAAAGATATTAATTGTGTTTATTCAACGAATAAGGTACCAAGTCTCGACTTGCTGACAGTGTCTACTTCCGACGGATCGAACTGAGTGGAGAACACTCGTATACAGTACAACATTTTCGGGCTGGAATTCTTCTAGCTGTATCTTCATGAGTTCTATACTTTCTAATTTCAAATCTGAAGTTATTTTGTTCTATCCCGTCTCATTTTCAAGTAATCACATTCAACATCTTTTATATCGATAGAGCTATTTCTGCAGAGCCCCCACAGGGATCATTTTCTAGACGTGCCATATCATGCTAATCCTAAGAGAATGCTTGGTACGAACATCTAAGAAAACCAGACGAGCTAGCCAAGTTTCAGTCACAGATAGGAAATCAGGGTCCGCTGGTGAAATACCGGTACATATGTAGAAGCAAATTCCTAAAAAATTGTATACCAATGTAATTACTGAGACAGTTAATGTGTTAAAAAATCATATTGAAAAGCACCGGGAGCAACACAGGCCCCAGCGACGAACTCCTCCTTCAGGATGCACGATCTCAAGTCAGCAGTTCTTTCCGTATTTCATAGTCAGCGTTTGAGATAGACTCCCTTCCGATGTTGTTAGTGCGGAGTCAGTCAACGCGTTTAAAAATCGTTTTGACATACATTAGGAGAGACATCCTACACAGCTAAGAACTCCTAATCCAGGAGTCGAAAACTCTTAACGGCCAAAGTTTCCGAGGCCACCTTAATCCATCTTCTTCTCTCTCTCGCTCCAACTACACAGTTTGACTTCTCCAAGCTCCGCATATCAGCGGTTCTTGATCGTGCTTGCGTTCAGTCATGATCGTCTCCTTAGCAGGGATTCTTCCCCTTTTTTTCTCTTTTCTCCAGGCCTCTACATCCTACTAACATAATGGCAATAGCTCATAGAGGGCCGAGGCGTAAGTTCCGGTGTCTCTTTGGAAATGGACCTATTGCTTCGTCTACTGCCGCCTATCTAATCTAATGTAAATGTAAACGGCCAAATTTTAAAATGCCACTCTAATCCATAATAATTTTTCTTGCTCCAACTAACTTAACGTTTCCTAGTACCTGTGGGCCTGCTGCAACTAATTGTGCTTGTACGATCCCCCTTGGCTGGATTTCGTTTTGTTTTCTTCTTCATTTATTTACATGATTTTGCTAAAACGGCATTATCTCATAGAGAGTCGGAGCGTGAGTTGCGGCGACTCCCCGTTAACGGGTCTGTTGGTCCGTCTACTGCCTTAGGTCTAAGCCACTCAACGACCGCTGACTCTCAGATTGACTGTGAAGCCTTCTACAGCAATTATAAGTAGTCTTGCTGTCTATTTTCAAGATTTATTACATCACAAGCCCCTGATTGAGCTTTATGAAGTAGATACTCTAATCACAGTTCGAACTTAACGCACCTGATGAAGTCCGGCGACACTACGAGGTCGTCCTCCAACATGATGACCTTGGAAGCGTTGAGGAAGGTGGAGAAGGCGGTGAAGAGGGAGAAGCGGAAGTGGGCGTTGAGGGGCACGCTGGTTCCAGGCCTGCCTTCATGGCTGTGCTCCAATACCGGCAATCTGGATATTGATATACCGCGATACTGTAAATCAAATGTATACCGAGACAGCGATTGCACTACACCCTGTAAAACGAATGACTCACAAATGCTGCTGAACCCATTATTTCATGAAATTATTAATCTACCGGTCTTTATTCTCATAGAATGGATCCATTTTAAATATTTGTACATACACAACGCGAAGAGAGATAGGGTAGTTTGATAATTCATGGTGTTTCCAACGCGAATAATCTATAAGTTATAGTCATTTCTATTAAGAATACAAGGCAATTGCGTGAGACAGCTTATGAACTGTATACCAAACCAGGCGTAATTTACCATCAAGAGTTGTTGAACTTTGGAAAATTTTGGTCAAGATGCAACGTTGCGGTAAGTTGCTGGACTTCTTCTAGACAAGCATCAAGCTGTATAGTCGTGATAAATTGGAACATATCTTTGGTACACAATGGGTTCTTAACTCCTATGATCAATAATTTTTATAGGTATTCGGAATTATCCTTGTGGAAGCTTACGCTGCTTACCAAGGAAAAAACAGTAGCATGGGAAATTAAGAGCCGCGAATGCCTTAGGACAGGATGCATTATAAGTTTGACAGTTATATCTTTGGCGCGTGAAAAGAAGCATGAGAAAATATACCTCATTTAAACTTGGACGTACAGTCATGTAGCTTATGAATAGATCCCCTAAGTTCGTATTACAGTCGAAATCTACTTTGACATTACAACGTAATATTGCATTACAACATTTTACTATCGAAATTGTAAGCACAGCGAAGGTTGTCTCTTCACATGCCCACTTATATTATAAAAACAGGGCGCATTTCTTTGTCGTATTTCAGTTCAACGTCTATGCCAGTGAGCCGAACCAATTTACGACAGAACTGCAGACTTGCTACCTCAACTAATCATGAATTTCATAACCTCACGCCGAGCCACTGTGCAGACTTACCGAGCACAAAAATTCTGATGAAATAATATCCTAATATGCCCTTCGATATAAAAAAATTGTTTCCTTCGCCTGAAAGGTCAAAATGTGCGTTTAATAGCTGTCATAGACATATATCATCAGTCACTGTAAGCGAATATTCACTGTTGATACACTAAACTTAATTATAAGCGAGTACCTACCCGAAGAGTTCGGCCAGGTCTCGGGTCTCCTGCTGATAGCCATCCGTCAGCACCAGAATTGGGGTCTGCGCAGCACCGTCAGCCAGCAGCAGGCTCATCAGCTGCCTGGGATTGCATTAATCAACTAAACTTATCGTAAATAGTAAAACGGGACAATTCATTCATAGCTTAATAACGATATGATGTAGAGCATCGCTTCTTCGTTTTTGAACAGACTTATCTCGGCAAGTTTTCTCTAGGTCACTCATTCAGTTTTGATTAGAATTGATCAATTAAAAAATATGTTCTGTGTTGTTTCAATCTTGATGGAGCATGAATCCAGGAAATCTAACCGATTATATCGACTTAGGAATAGTTATAGTTCTTAAATTTTAGACAACAGGCAGGAAAAAGAAATAAAATTTGTTGCCCTGTGTTATTAATACTACCAACTGGTGAAATTTGAAAAAAAAACATAATAGAGATAAAACTTTATCTTTCATATCTATGAAAAGACAGTAGAGTTTTCTGAATAGTGGGTTAGCTGTACCTGACGGCAGACACAAACAGACTAACTCACGTATGTATTAGATGGCTCCTTTATCCACATATTCAGAGCACAGCGCCCTGAGGTATTCATTCTAAATGCTAATTTTGGCACAGGTACGTACGTCTAAGAACTTCACCTGTCAGCCAGTCATGGAACTAATGAAGTTGCTTTTCGTAAAACAGTTAATTTTTCATGTTTTATTTCTTATAGATATAGCAACATTTACAGGAAGTCAGTGGCGCGAGGAAGGATGGTTAAGAAGAGTGTGCCTGTAAACGAATAAGAACCTATGTTGCTTACAAACAGTAAGAACTTATCCACTGATAAAAGAGTTTCTAAACGAATAACCCATCCATTGGTAGAAGAGTTTGTATGTGATGAGAGATGAACTTCGACGTATAGCAAGTCGCTGGTATTTCAAATCATCAAAAGTAATTAAACAGGATTGTTTTATTATTTTAGACCAACTTTTACCGATAACAGCAACTGAGCCGTAATACATAGAACTGTCCAGCACATTAGGTGTTAAATAAGTTCAAAGATATTTTAGGCTATTTAAATAACTCAGTACTTTGACTTTACCTGTAAAAGAAGTAAGATTTTTGGGCCGTGAGCATCGCGACTGGAATTAATTCATCCATCTTGATGGGCCTCTGTAAAGAAAAAAAAAAAAAATTGGAGTGAACGTTGAGTGGTTTTAGCTTTCTCTTAAAGTAGGATGCACACGCACAGTTTGGAACAACCTATGGAATGACGGTAATTCGGCAATTGTTAGATTAGCGCTACAATTATGCATTGAGTAGAATTATGCGATATTCCTCAAAGGAAACTGAAAATCTGAGTGACAATTGATATTATGCCCCACGCGTTTTCCAAAATAAACTGGCTATAATATATTACAGTTTTTTCTGTGAAAACTGAAAAAGCTCATACCCATGCTGAAACTCAGGTAAATTTAAAAAAATTATAACAAATATAATAATATATCAGACGTAGCCCGTTTAAAGCTTCTTCTTATATCTATCTACATCTGATTCAGTTATCTAAGCGAATGAAGAATGTTCATAGATCATAATTCTAGAGATAGGTTGATTCACTGGGAATCTTATAATCTGGATAAAAAGAAGCACCCACGTGATCACAAACATTATTAAAAACCAGACGTTTCGGATTTTTGAAAATATATCATCAGTGTTCTGAAATGACAAAATTCGGATTATAAAAGGTAGTTAAGACTTATGAATTACAAAAATACATCTATCATAGGTCCCTAACCATTAAAAAATCTATGAAATGATGGAGAGCTTAACAGCCGATGCGCACCCGTTTAGCTCAGCCCTACGTTTAAATATGTACAATGATTCTTGAATGCGGAGGTCAGCCGTGGTTTGGGTCGTGTTTAAAATAGGAATATTATTGCTCCTAAAAACATGGTCACTATTGATACAATGGTCAGGGATGAAAATTTTTGAAGGTTTCGTTAAAAGTTGACCAGTTCGCCCATAATTAAATCATATTTATTGTTTTATCCTTATCACAGAAACACTTGAGGAGGCAGGAGGTTTTACGGAGATGAATGGTTCTGTTTACCGCCAGAAATTTTCAGTAACGCTTTATAACAATGAAATTCCTCAAGCTTGAATTCTTTCGACATCTTGAATCGAAGGTCGAAAGGGCAACATAGAATCAAGGCACAGTTCAATACGGCATAGAGGGTAACGCCCCAAAACGGCTGGTGAATATTGCTGTTTAATAAAACGGTTTTTAGGTCACCGTTTTAGCCTTAACTTGCTGAGACATAGCAAAAGATAACTGAAGAAGAAAGGGAAGAGGCTCATACTATTAGTTCAGGCTCTAGCGGGGTGTCTGTGTACATTTCTCTTTCACGGCTCTACCATGTATTTTCCTATTCCATAAGATGAGGACATTGAAAAAAGCGTCTGGTAGAACTTTCGCAACTGGTACATTTTTGAGGGGTGCCATGGGGGTTAAAATTGATCAATTTTGAGCTGATTGTTCTGAAACTTGTTCGAATATGTATTTTTTGAAAAGAAATATATTTTGCTCCACAACTTTTTTAATTTAAGCCTTAGTTTTGAGATAACCGAGTTTATACATAAATATATACATATATTTTGTAAATTTCAAACGAATAGAACTCAATGAGTTTTCATGCTAGAATAAAAATATTGACAGTTTTGGAATCCATAGAACATTCCTAACTAACTATTGAACTGGATTCTCCATTTATGCCCTGATGATATTTTTTTATCACAGCTCAAAACCGAATCCCTTAATTGTTTTTTCCCTTTATATTAGTTAGCGATCGCAACGAAATAGAAAATGAAGAATCCAGCTGTAATAAAAAATATTATGTGGCCCCCACCCTCAAAAATGTACCAGTCGCGAAAGTTCTACTAGATTTTTTTTTATCTCCTCATCTTATGGAATAGGAAAATACATGGTAGAACGGAGAAAGATAAATGTACACAGACACCCCTTAGGGCCTGGACTATATTAGAAGTTAAAAATATTGCGGAATCCATGTAGCTGGTGTTTCTGCGTAGAAATGCCTAAACGCACAGGAAATCGATGAGAGGGAGTACAGAACTGAAGCACTCTGAAAGCGCATACCCATGGCACGCAAGGCAATGTTAACGAAAAATGCAAATTGGTCCTGAAACTAGGATATCTTTGTTATCAACACCAAAAGTTGTTCATTTGTGCCTCTTGACAGTAATAACAGTTTCAATAATTTTTTTGAACATCCATTCGTAGCTTTTTCAGTTATGATCTGACAAATACGGAGATAAATATTAGACAAACACACAAACGGACGAATCGACTATCATCAAACTTTAATCCTTTATGCCAATTAACGTTTCTAATAATTCCCACAAATTTCATGAAGATACGTTCATTACATTTTGAGCTATGTTAATGACAAGCATAAAAACAAACATAGAAACAAACTGACAAACGGACGAACAGGTCAGAACTTAATTTTCATCATTTGCTCATAGCAACATCCTTAACAATTCGTGCCAATTTCATGAAGATGCATCCACATCGTTTGAGTTAGGACACTAAGAAAAAACGGGGAAGACATACAAACGGTTCAATGTATCTTTACCCAAAGTCAAACATTAGTTCCTCCTAACATGCGTAACAATTCCTGTAAGTTTCGCAAAGATCCGACCTTAACTTGTTGAGTGATATTGGTGACAGAATGGCAAACTTACACACAAACTCAACAAACATATAACCGCCTTGGTGGTGGTATATAACTAAGTAAATAGCAAGGCAGGCGACACATGCTCACCATAACAGAGTTACGACAATAAAAGCATGAACTTATGAGCTACTGAGGATGTAAATTTATTGTCAAGAGCTTTGACTAGGAATTGTATTCAGGTGTATAGGACAAACTATGGCATTGAGCACCACGGGGCAATAGGTACCATCGAGGTACAAACCTTCACAAACTCCGTGTTAATGTACTTTGCTTTCCATGGGGAACAAAGCACTCTCTATAGACCAGGCAGATTTCATATCATATCAAAACTTCAAAGAACGTCTTTAAAAGATCTGGTTTTGTGAGGGAACTTAATGCCCTATTCCAAAACAGGGGTACCGAATGGCTCGCGTTACTACTATTATAACATGTGAATAAACATAAATATAATTATTACATAACTTTGAATTAATGACTCACGGCAGCCCTACGCAGGTGGGCGGGCCGGATAGGCTGGGGGGAGCAGCGACACAACGCTCCGTAGCCTTCGTAGCGCTGGCAGAACTGCGTCTGTTGGGTGCGCTGGGGGTCCTGGTGCCAGGGGCACGACGGGACTGAACATGGGGACAAGCAAATAGGAATTTCATAAACAATAGATCTGAACGTTTCACAATTCGTTATGCAGCAAGTCCTCCATTAATAGCTCGTTATATTAAATATAGTATGTTTATTCGAATACGGTTAGCTCCAAAGAGCTATTTCACACAGTGCTATAATTACATTGCCCTTATGAGGTGCATCCAAATACTGAAGTCTAAAGTCAGGGCAGAAAATCAAACTGAATATCCGCCTGAAGTGAAAGAGTGGTGCAGTGCACCAGTGAAATTGAATTATCAACTGGACGTTCGCTCTGCCAAGGACGTCTAACTGGGGCCAAATTTAAGCACATAACGTACTCGTATTTGGCACGGAAAAGATGTGTAAAATATTTGTTATGGCCAGACGTCCTCTCATCATATAGGACGATGAATAAGGAGGATTTCCATAAGCCTAGGACAGCGTGTGTTGCTGTTCATTTACCACGATTTTCTTGACAGCACACGTATCTAAATATTTACTATATACATAGATGCATCAATATTAAATAGACCGCTGCATTTTTTATACCTAGTTCTGCTTGGTCCTTTTGTAAAATACTCGACGCGTGTCCAGTCTTGAGTACAGAATTGTATAAATTGTTGCTTATCTAGACGATATTCATGAGTACAGGGTGGAACATAATAGTGTTCATCACCTGGCGAAATTACAATGTTCCTGGAAAAGATGCGGATGGTGCGTATTTTTGTTCACAAACTGAAGTAAGGTGTGCTGCTCTTGAACGCAGCTAAGGTTGTGCATGCGTATCATTTGACTCGCAATCACACTCTCATGAATACTCCCAAATTTCTACTCTTGATTTATCTTTTCCTCTGCTACCTGCGAAATTCTTCGGACGTGTCGCTGGTGGCGTTCTACACTCCACCCGCCTGTGCAGAGAACATTCTGCGTTCCGGAAAAAAAAGGACGAACAGCGAATTCTCTCCACAATGCACGTAACCCTTTACAGCTGGTTTGTCTGGCACTTGTAGTAAGTATAGATATAAGCCCAGTAAGGTTTTCAATGTCAGAGCTTTAGTGCTAGTGGGATGTCACATATGACGAGTGTATACTGCATCAAAAATATATGAGTAGTGATAAAATCTTGTAAAAAGATAAGCGTCAACCCGGTGAACACTAAATTAATGGTCGGGTTCTCGATGGAACAAATAGCTTACTTTGAAAAAACTATTTATAAAGTGTTGAGGCCATAATAGGGCTTAAAGAAAAAGAAAACTTTATGTATGAAATAATAACTGCGTGTTATATAGACTAACTACGACAATTACAATACACTTGCCTTTTCTCTTAGGCACAAATGACGAAATGTCCATATTTGACTGGTTGTTTTTATTGCTTCTAAAGATAGCTGCAGCTTCGATGAAGACCTTCGGCAGCAGTTTGTCCTGTAAACAACATTGATATTGTTACCAACATACATTATGAGCACTCTATACAACTGATGACAACAGTGTGAAGTTTTAAAGCATCGACGTGTTTTGCCCCTCATATTTATTTACAATCATTACTTGCTAAATCACCTTTATTGCCAACCGTCTTCTCTCGATGATAGCTGAGGTAAATTCATACCGCTAAAACTCCAGTCTCTTAATAATTTGTATGTCAACACAGTGGATTATAATTTCGTATGACAGTGCTTCAACCTTATAAGTCACTTCCACAAATTAGTTCTGGGCCTTATAGGGCCAACGTTATTACACGAAAATTCCTACCTCTTCACTCTGCGGCGGCCAGCCATCAGGAACTCTACTAAGCAACACTGCCGGATCTTCCGTCTGTAGGTAGCCATTCCAAATTATCAACTTCTCTTCGGTTCCTGACACTTCTTTCGTCACTTCCGTGCCGTCGGGTTGCAGAACCAACACTTCGAAAGGTGCACTTCCACTTCTGCTTCGCTTCTTCGCTGTCTTATGGCGAATATTAGCGTAAGTGCTGATGAGATATGGGGACTTCTGGAGGCCTTGCGCGAAATCCGAACCTAAAGTATAGAGAATTAACATGAACTCTGCCGTGGTAGGCCGTGTTGTGTTTGAATGTTGTTGCTCTCGAGTAAACCTTCCCGCCGGGCAGACAAGTGATGCTTTATGTTTGTTTTCCAGAGTTGATATTTTTGTCTTTTACAATGCACTGTGAGCGTACGACGACTAACCAGAAACAGGGCGGCCAGAGGGTTATGCATGGTTGTCATTTAAGCCTTCCGTCACTCACGCCACAGGTCTGACAATGAGTGGTCGACCGTGACTTTTCTGCGATTAAGCGGGCATCTGTCTCCCGCACGAACCAGTACTTGTATATTTTAAATTTATCAATCTATCTAATTGGGCGAGCGGTCACCTTCACTCCTATGAAAATTCAATTTTCGCAAGTGACGTAATAGATAATATGTGACGATATGTCTCAAGGTGCGTTAACCATTTGCCTCACAGCGTGGTCCATGTACAACAATTCAAATAGTATCGTTCCTCTGAGAAAGGCGGATGAATTCATGAATGGCAGGCTTAGGCATTCAGCTAGAGTTGTCAACAGTAGCACGGAGTATGTAAGATCCTAGCAGTTGTATTTTAGGCATTATCGATTGTGACTGTTCCATGAAAATACTGTAAGTTCATTTCACTAGTAGAAACTAGTCAGACACTTCAGTCACGCCACTGGATTCACTACTAGTTTAGATTGAGTTTCAGGCGTTAACTATTTTATGCCCAATGTTGCGTTCACGCAAAAAAGAAATATTGTGGAATTCCTATGAAAAACGTCCTCTGGTGATGTAATTGGGATTGCTATCAACGTGACTGCATCGAGGATCCTTTAAACTTTCCCATCAATGACAGCTTTCAAAATGATTTGCTCATGTAACTCTTGGGCACACGGAAGTGCTCAATAACAGAGAGTCAGCACTTCGGGTAGGGCGGTACAGAGTTCAAAATTATTAAGTTCCATCAAAAACATGATTCACGGACAGCCAGCTAGTTCTTAGTACCATTAATCGGTAAGGAAACCCTTTTAATATTATAAGAAGGATGAATAAATAAAGTACCAATGCGGCTAATATCAAAATAAGCATATCGGATTAATAATAATCCGAGGGGTTCGCATATCGGACCAAAATACTACCTCGGTAATGATATACTGAAGTTGCGAAAATACATTCACATAGCCAGGTGGCGTAGAGAGGAGACCCATGTCAGCAAGCACGGAGCTTAATTGAGTAGGTCGAAAAACATTCAAAAGAACGTAATGCCAGCAACTCGACGAAATCTCGCCACGCGTTAGCTCATTGCAGATAATAGTGAAGTACTTATGACGAATGGACAGGTCGAAATGACCAGAACAAATAAGTATCATGAATGCCCTCCACACTACTTGTCAGTCTTCACAAAGACCAAAACAATTATTTGAAAAGACACAATACAAATTATGGTATGAAATAGTGATACGTAACAATTGATTCTAAACGCATCTACAGTATAACGTACCTGCAATAACAGAATATCTACACCTTTTGGTAATGCTTATGGGACTGGAAAAGTTTTAAAACAACTATTTGGAATTTCAATATGTTCCGACACTGTGTATCTTAAATTCAATGACAACACAAAATGACAACAATCGCTGCTACATGAAATACGATAACACAAGAGAACTGCATTTTAGTAAACATATCAACAAGCTATCTAAGGCTTACCCTTCGAGGGGCTAAGTGCTAATGAATATGAAAATGCTGAAATAGATTTCAAATCCCTAGAAACCGTAGATATATACTCAAGTAAGAAGGTTCCATACTCAGTCTGACTCCTCCACCCACACAGGAGCCCTTCATGCCAAGGGCTTCCAGGAGCATCCGTGCGGTGCCTCCTAAGTAGTCGCCCGCGTCGAACTGTAACCAACGAATCCATATCAATTACTAGAACGCCTCGGTGGCGTAAAACCATCACCCGCGATAGGAGGCAAATTCAACGAAGTAATTTTTGATGTACGTGGCTAGGGCACTGCCCCATTCCCAGAAATTACAAATTAGCTCTTCAGTAATAACATAGGAAAAAAAAGCCTCCTGGGGTAAGACGATCTGCCGCAGTGGAGGCAAATTCGCCCCGGTGGAGGAAAATTCAACGCCGTAACTTTTGATGGCCAGCTAGGCCTAGTTTTTTGGTATGGGTCACGTCAGGTCAACCCACCAAACTCCCTGGAAAGAACTATGAACATTGCTCAACTCCTTCGACCACATTTTGGGTGAACAAACGAATATAATTTATATTTTATACATTGATATAAAGCACCGAGCCAGGACTCGATCTGGGGACCTAGAGATTACCACGCCGATACTCTACCAGTAAGCCACAGCAGCTAGAAGCAACGCAAGTATACGAGGTGCTTGTGCTGCCCGCTGCATTCTGGCAAACATATTAAGGCAGAGCCGTACGTGTATATGAGGGAGCTCATTCGTCTACCCTGAATAGTTAATAACCTGGAAGATATATATTTACAAATATATATACTTAAATCTTCAACGAAAACATTTTCACCTCTCTCACTTCGTTCGCGAGAAATGATAAAATAATGACAATGATTTACTATCTTGCCAGCGGCTTTAGTTTTGCCTTGATCGAGAATATTTGAAATTTCTGTAGTTTGAAAAATGTTGCAAGCAACAGGTAACTTATAAACCTGGGGGTCCCTAGATCAAATGCCTTCTAATGTTCCGCCTGCTGCATGTTCCTGTGAGTTTCCATGTGCCAAGGATAATACAAGAGGATCGAATCATGCTATTAATTTTCTCTCGATATTCCAGACGAAAAAACATACTAGTTTACAACTATCGTATTATATTTCGTGTAATATTTTCGACGCAGATTCTGCACAAAAGATCAGTGGGTGTTGTAACCGAACGGATTTTCGCATACCGTACGTACTCGTAGATAATTTCAGCATCATTAACCATTCTTCTATATACGCGACTATTAGACGAATCTTTGACGATTGCTACCATTCCTATGGTGGTCTGCCACACGAGGATACAGAGTGCGGATTTACGTGGGAATTGAAAGTATTCCGTTAGATACTTTTCACCATCATGAAAGACCAAGATTCTTAGTCCAGATATGAAATATTTTCCCTAATTTTAAAAATTTCCAAAAACAACACAATTTTGTGAGTGGTAAAGCACCGTAACTTCTGAATAATTACAGTAAATTTACATTTATTACGCATTCATTCTCACCAGCATAATTATAAGCACCAAGTTGCCAGGCTGCAGAGCTGACAGACAGTCTGCCAGCAGGTCTCCCTCTGCAGGCTGTCCTGTCAGGAACCGTCGCTGCAGCAGCTTGCGGCCGTCCACAGGGCTGAACACCAGCACGTGAACTCCGTCTGCTTTTTCGGTTTCCGGTAAGCTGTACTCCTGGAAAATACGCATTTCGGTAGTCTATGTCTACTCAGCATTCTGCGAGCTGAATATGTGTTCCTAACAATTTTGTTATTTCCACGAAAATAGCGAGCGTTTGTAGAAGACACGTTGCCCGTGTGCATCTGAAACTTATTTTCATATGCAGCAGAAGCAGCTATGCTAGTGTTTCCCAACTGACATCTTAGAAAAAAAAAAGACACAACTGGATGAACGTCCTCTCCCAGCAGCCTCGCCAACAGCGACCATTACTGTCGATAGCCTGTAGCTCATAGCCTAAAACGACAATTGATGATTTATGCCGCAATGAGTTGACGATCACGGACTGTTAAGTTCATAAACATATTAATGTAACATTCCGCAGAGTATTCTGTTTCGAGTGAGATCTATAACAGGGATCATAACTTCTTCCAATGATGTAGGTTGCTGTTATAGCAGGTCTTTGATAATATAGGGACAATGTCTGCATTACCTACCAGTGCAATTCTAAACGTAACAGGCAAATCTTTCCCCATGTTATTATTAAGACCGAATCCCTCAGGGTGCTGTAAGTATTAAGACCGAATCCCTCAGGGTACTGTTAGTATTAAGACCGAATCCCTAGGGTGCTGTTAGAATTAAGACCGAATCCCTCAGGGTGCAGTTAGTATTAAGACCGAATCCCTCAGGGTACTGTTAGTATCAAGACCGAATCCCTCAGGGTGCTGTTAGTATTAAGACCGAATCCCTCAAGGTGCTGCTAGTATTAAGACCGAATCCCTCAGGGTACTGTTAGCATTAAGACCGAATCCCTCAGGGTGCTGTTAGTATTAAGATTGAATCCCTCGGTGTGCTCTTAGTATTAAGACCGAATCCCTCAGGGTGCTGTGATTTAATATGATGNGGGTTCTGTTAGTATTAAGACCGAATCCCTCAGGGTGCTGTTAGTATTAAGACCGAATCCATCAGGGTACTGTTAGTATTAAGACCGAATCCCTCAGGGTGCTGTTAGTATTAAGACCGAATCCCTCAGGGTGCTGTTAGTATTAGGACCGAATCCCTCAAGGTTCTGTTAGTATTAAGACCGAATCCCTCAGGGTGCTGTTAGTATTAAGACCGAATCCCTCAGGGTGCTGTTAGTATTAAGACCGAATCCCTCAGGGTGCTGTTAGTATTAAGACCGAATCCCTCAGGGTGCTGTTAGTATTAAGACCGAATCCCTCAGGGTACTGTTAGTATTAAGACCGAATCCCTCAGGGTGCTATGATTTAATAAGATGGGCACATCATTGAGACGAAATAGTAAATGCCTTTCTTTTTCCCCCCTCCAGTTAATTGGATGACTTATGTAGATGAACTACAGCTAACCTTCTAAATTCTCTTGGGAATGACGCGTTACTTAGGTATTGGGAAGTCAAAAAGGAAGTTGCTTCAAAAATCGTAAAAGGGTTACTACTACAGATTTTAATATAGTACAACAATAAAATTCTTGGCCGCCCTTAAAGCTATTATCTTGAAACAACTGCTGGGCTGTGAGAAATTTCGCTTGGGCAGCCAATTGCATTGTTAAAATTTTTAGGCCATCCGACGAGGTTATTTAAATTCAACTGCAGTCACATAAGTCAAATAAAATAAAGCATTTGTTAGAGTTGATAAAAAACATACATTGAGCGGTCCTGGTTATCTAAAAGAATTGGAACAAGTGCATGGAGCATCGATCATGCATTAGCACTCACCATTTTGTCCTCGACGAAAACTTTCACGCTGTCGTTGACTGTGACCACTCGATACTCGATGACATCTTTTCGGTGCCCTGGAGACGGAATATGTTGAAATTTTCGACAAAAAACTTTTCTTCTCTGTAGCTACCTTTTGAAGCTCCAATGGAATATCAACTTTCTTTGGATTAAAACTATTTGACATGTGAACAAACTTCTAAGAGTTCAGAGCTGGCTCCAAATTTCATTCTCGAAGTGAAGCAATTGCTAAATTTTGTAAAAAAAGATAAATTTAGGGCTGTTTTTATAAAATTAGTGCAACGCCCAACTACATTAGATAAATTTGATAAGCATTTCGCGAAAAAATTTGAATATGGTTGGGAAATTTGGAAATAGTAGGTGTTGGAGCATATCCTAGATTTTGCAAAATGAGTAATGTTGTTATAACCTACTGCATGTAGCAGAAATCATCTATTCGGTAGTCGCATAAAGAAAAAAACATTTATTAATTCTGCAAGCAAAAATAAAAACACTAATATATGAAGCAGTTAGAGCATGTTCGATTGGGCGCTGAGTTTGGGCCTTCAAGGCTTGACTTACTCCAGGCAAGTGCTCTGGCTTCAACCTGCGAATTTAGTAACAGGCATTGATCGTTAATCGTGTACCCGTGAGACTTTCAGAAACTCAATCTTGCTGCATAAAAAATGTACTGAGCAGGCTCAACATAATGGCCTTGTTGCTAACACTTACGACACGGTTCAAACAAAGCCAAAGCTTCTGTCTGCAGTTTCGGACAAGTCGAGCATCGAAGGTTTAATTTTGGCGCCCAGTTGAACATGCTCTTTGTCACTCCCCCTTACCTACATGGACCAATCATAAACTGTTTTTGCACGTACCCCGAAGTTTTTTGGCTTTCTCGAAGTCAACAGGACGTAGGTACCGATCATCTGGAAGAGCGGGATTAATAATCAAAACACGATGATAACTTATAATATTCTCCTAATATCCTGATCGCTGCTGCCCAAGACTTCGGCTGAATTGCATCTTCATTTTGCGTTATAGATGGAAGCATGCATGATATGTGTGTTTTGATTTTCAAATGGCAAAATATATATAGGATTAGTGTCATTAAAAGGCTAATTCAAATCTCATTTGCTGCTACAAGATCTGCAAAGAGAGGATGAGGATGGACACGTGGAAACCGTGTACACTGTACAAGGGCGTTCTCACAGTAGATCAAGGCACGCACATGGGTATGGCAAGTCGAAACAGAAGAAATGGGGAACATGTTTTGCAATGGAGAATATTTTACTTGGTAACATTAAGGAAAATGAGGATTCAAATATTATCTAAGTCCTTTAAATCCAGAATGATTTCTCTCCAATTTGCAGGTGTCCTACTCGACGTGACTGCTTCAGCTTAAACACTTACTGCTGCTTGGGGACGCTTCAAGAAAGGAATAACCGAAGCACGCAGCTGGGAGTGGCTGTCTTCAGCTACGTAAAAATAACACGGAAAGTTACTTGACGACAATAATTTCGCCAATGCTAGAAAAGCCCAACAAAGGTTTTAAAATCGCATGTGGACTTTTCAATATGATGGAGATTGGCATATATCACGGACCCAAGGGTGGTACATCAGCAATTTGCAAATTAGCCTTAGCTATAATTAGGGCTAAAGGCGGTCATGTCGAGTAGAACATTGGAGAGAAATTATTCTAGAATTAAATGACTCAGAATATTATTGAATTCTGATATCCTTATTGGGACAAATTAAAATAGTCCTCGTCGCAAGATATATTGCCAATCCAGTAGAACAAAGCATCGTTAATAGGAACATGAAAATGGAAAGAAGACAAGTGAGCACGAAGAAAATTTAATATTCGTAGTAATAGCATTACTAGTCGTAAACTAACATAGTTTAGAGTGCCTTTTGCCATTTTGCCACGGAGAAGAGAGGGGAGACAATGTTTGGCAATCATGTTTGGCAGTAATAAAATTGCACAGAAACCTGGCCAATGAACTTCACATTCTTATTTTGGAGACTATTAGACGAAATAATTACTGTCATATATGGTTCAGACTACGGGAAACATGTTTCCGAAGAAGTTAATTACATAAGCTTTGCACAATTGATCCAGGAGACACGCAAGTGCCAGCCTCCTTAATTTCCAGCAAAAAAAAAAAAAACAAATAAATAAATAAAAAGTTTTGCACTAATTTTCAAGGCATGAATTTGCTACTTTTGGGAGCGGAAACGCATCCAGTTCTTAGTGCATCAGTTAGGATCTTACACACAATGTAGTATAACTTGGTTCAGGTACAAATTTTTCAACACACTTTAACTGCATTATAGGTAAAGTGTAAATAGTATTATTCACCAAGGCAAAAAGTCTAGTATTAAATAGAAGCCGACGAGATTACAATTCAACGTTTCGGGATTCGAATCCCATATTCAGAAAAACCTACAAACTAACAACTTATCAGTAAAAATATTTTATTTGTAAATCTATTAGGGGAGCATGGGTATTGTCGGGAAGAGGTCTAAAATGTAAATGAACAGAGCTACGCGATAGGAGCCGGATGTCAGCTCCTGTACAGTCGGCAGATGTGAGGCTAGGTGTTGACAGTATGCAGTGTTACAGCCGAGGTCATAATGTTGAGGCTATGTCTGCTTCTATGGATGTGGAGGGACTCTAATGTTGTGAGGTCGATGGGATTGGAAAAGTCTATGATGGAGAAGTCATTCCTGCTGATGGGATGGTTGTTTTGCTCGGCATGTAGGCGGGGGGCTGAATGTGAGGATTTCGCAAGGGGTAAACCGGTACGACTGGATATACCTATATGTTGGTCAATACGGGCTTTGAAGAGTTGTCCAGTGCTTCCTATATATGAGGCACAGCAGGCCTGACATCGGTAACGGTAAATAACACTGGACACAAGTGGTGTGGGGGGTTTGTCTTTAAATTGAAGAAGGACCCTATGGTAAATGTGTTTTTGTATGAAAATTTGAAGTTGATATGTGGGTAGGCATCAGAGAGGAACGTTTTCAAAGTGCTTACTGCATTGACAGATGCTTTGTTGTAGAACGGAAGCGAGTGAAAGAAGTCCAATTTACTGACCCAGGGTTTGCTAATGCCTGGGTCGAACAGCTTGACTAGGAACAGTTTGCAGTGGTGCTCCAGAAAATGGTACGGATAACCGTTATTTTTGAAGAATGTTCGGAGTAAGTCAACTTCGTTTGAAAATGCAAGATATGAGGAAGATAAATGGTATGCTCGAAATAGTAAATTTTTTATTGCATTGATTTTGAATTGGTCATAGCAGAGACTAAAAAAAACTTATCCCGAAGCCTGAGAAAGTGGGTTTTCTGTAAATTCCAGGGGTCAGTGTTGAGTTTTGGTTGGTTATTAAAGAATCGAGAAAAGCTAGAGAATTATTTGATTGATGTTCGGCGGTGAATTTGACATTTGGATGTTTACTATTCAAATATTGCAAAAAATAGATCAGAATCTGCTTGATTGTTGCATATTAGGAAGGTGTCATCTACAAAACGATTATAGTGGATGGGTTTGAAGTTACGTGGGCAGTCGTTGAGCCAGAGGGTTTCGTGATGGCATAAAAAGATATTTGTCAGTGAGGGGCTGAGTGGGGAGCCCATGGAAACTCCATCTATTTGCTTGTACAGTCTATTGTTAAACATGAAGAAGGAGTCTTTGATGGCAAGGCTAAAGAAAGTTTGGAAGGTGAGTTTATGTGGAATAGGTCCGTGTCATTGAATGCTTTGCTACAAATAATATCTATGGTTTCTTCTACGGGGATGTTGGTGAAAAGGGAAGTGATGTCAAAACTAGCTAAGTAGGCATTGGAAGGCAGTGGGAGGTTTTCGATTCGGTCTCGAAAGTCATATGAATTCTGCAAGGTGTACTGATTGGTTGTTAAAGGTTCAAGTATTGAAACGAGGAATTTTGTGTTGCTACCTATATATAAGGCACAGCAAGCCTGGCATCGGTAACGGTAAATAACTGTTCCTAGACAAGCTGTTCGACCCCGGCATTAGCAAACCCTGGGTCAGTAAGTTGGACTTCTTTCTCTCGCTTCCGTTCTACAACAAAGCATCTGTCAATGCAGTAAACACTTTGAAAACGTTCCTCTCTGATGCCTACCCACATATCAACTTCAAATTTTCATACAAAAACACATTTACCATAGGGTCCTACTTTAATTCAAAGACAAACCCCCCACACCACTAATGTCCAGTGTTATTTACCGTTACCGTTGTCAGGCCTGCTGTGCCTCATATATAGGAAGCACTGGACAACTCTTCAAAGCCCGTATTGACCAACATATAGGTATATCCAGTCGTACCGGTTTACCCCTTGCGAAATCCTCACATTCAGCCCCCCGCCTGCATGCCGAGCAAAACAACCATCCCATCAGCAGGAATGACTTCTCCATCATAGACTTTTTCAATCCCATCGATCTAACAACATTAGAGTCCCTCCACATCCATAGAAGCAGACCTAGCCTCAACATTATGACCTCGGCTGTACCACTGCATACTGTCAACACCTAGCCTCGCATCTGCCGACTGTACAGGAGCTGACACCCGGCTCTTACCGCGTAGCTCTGTTCATTCACATTTTAGACCTCTTCCCGACAATACCCATGCTCCCCTAATAGATTTACTAATAAAATATTTTTACTGATAGGTTGTTAGTTTGTAGGTTTTTCTGAAGATGGGATTCGTATCCCGAAACGTTGAATTTTAATATCGTCGACTTCTATTTAATATTAGTATTATTCAGAAACACCAGGAACATTCTGTAAACTACATCATTGCGACATTTTGGACACTATGATAATTTGAACAATCTGTAAACTGCATCAGTTAGAGGGTAAATGGCTATTTCGACTTTTATTACACCAACCCAGCATATACGATTTCTATTACGAAGCATAAGAACAAAATTACTTATTTCCTGTAAAAACTTAGAACTTACCGAGTAATTTCCGCCAATGGTCGGGCAAGGAGGTGAAAACCTTGGCAGATCTTATCAGTTTTTTAGTTGTTTTCAAACTTTCCGGCGGAGGCAGCACTTCAGGGAAGAACTGAGGGAATGTCGATTTTTGAACATATTCACCAGCACTGGTAAAATTGGACACACTGTCTCTTGCTGCACTATCATTCTGTATTCCAAATATTATGAAAAATGCTACAACCAACCGAATTTTGCCCACAATACCAAGTTCCATTATGATTAATACTTGACCGAAAAGAAGACATTGACCCGAAAAACTTGCAAAATAATATAATTTGCTATTTTTATAACATCAACGAAGATAAGTTTTCTCCGTTAAAAACAACCGTAAACATTTTATTTTCTGCTGGTAATTTTATGTCTTAGGAACTAAGAGGAACTTATACCTGCAGATACCCTGCTGACTGATAAGTTTAATACCATCCAATGTTTGGCAACATGTTTTCATTCTAAAGATACAGAAACGTTTGAGCGAACCTCTATAGTTACAACACTGACAATCCTACCCGCAATATAATACACTGACTGGCAGTATAATACAATTACTAGTATATGCGGAGGTGGTGGTGAAAATTTACTCCCTCCAAGAAAATGAAATTCTAAAAGATTAATCACATATTTCACCTGCAGAAAAAATATTTCAACTGTTATTACTTTTTTAATTTGGAGCATCAACTACAACTCGAGAGAACAAAATTTTTGCTCGTCTAGTTTGTATTATCATGTGTCCATTCTCAGTCACTCAGCATATTCAGCAGTTTTTAGAAAAGCTATCTCATAGAACCATTTTGATGAATATCATCGTGACAGGTCTTTTCGCCGTCGGTTAATTCCTCGTTGAAACAAATTTTTCATTTTATTCATTTCTAGTCACTCGGTCGTATCGCAGTAAATGACTATCTATGATGTGCAGTTTTCATGTGAATTATATTATTTGACTGAGATCGGTGATATTATGCATCAAAACATTTAAAGGAAGGTACTGTATTTTTAATTTTACTTCAGCTTTTCTGTTTTAGTATTACCTTTTCCTCATTTTTATCATCGAATAAAAACGCTAAACAAAATCTGGCGTCTGTCAAATTCTGTCCCGTGTGTTAGCTTTAAGAATAAAGATAAAAACACTCATGTTACGGTATTAGATTTAAGACTAAGAATTAATCACTCGAGGTACAGTGCCCTCCTAATATATTGTGCACCTCATCCATATGGGAAAATGATTTATTTTTACTCTGCTTCTTTGCTAAAGTTCTTAGGGTAACCGTGACAGATACTCTGTCGAGCATAGCAAACACCTTAGTTAATTCATATTTTCTGAACGTGATCTCTGATTACTTTTCTTTTCTAATGCCCCTACAGGCTGTTGAACACAAATGAATCCTTGTTTATCACAAATAGGGAAATCACTATTATATAATGAATTAAATTGGAAATGTGCCTCGTCTCTTTCACTGTAATATAATTCATCTGTTCTATTTTATTTCAAGTTTTTTATTACTATTATTTCTTGTAGTACAAGTCCGTTTCACATTCACTCCTGAATATGGTTAGTTGGTATATATATTCTAAATTTCCCATGGCAAGAGTTATTTGCAAACAAGTGGGATTTGCAATGTTCTGTAAAGAATGGTACATCTACTAGAGAGCATTCATAAATGGAATATATTGCTTTCAAAATAATGCATTCATCTACACTCAAATTGATAATTCTCTGCTAGTAGAAGTAAGACAGCACAAAGTATTTCGTGGAAAGTTCAAAATTATTAATTAAAGCACAAGGTATTTCGTTACCTTCAGGTTAGAAAGTAAAATTGTTATTTAAGCACAATTTGTCTTATGTGTCAATCCAATAATAACATTAGATCAGCATTCTCTGCGTAGATGTTGTTTCAAAAAAAAAAACTTTTCCAGCGAGACAAGCAAGTTAATTTGGTTTATGATGTAATAGTAAAAGTAATAAGCAAGGGAACCAGGACAACTGCTGCCACCGTACGCTTCACTCCTCTATAGGCTGCCCACGCAGCAAACTGAGTTCCGAGCTCTGTTTTTCCGGCAAATTTTCCTTATGAAATTGTCGCCTGGACTTCCTCTTCTATCCAGCCATTGCTAATTAAAATCTGGGAATATGTCGACATGAGCAACTAATTATAATGTAAGGCTGATGAGGAAGCTACACTTGTCATAGAGTTAGCTATTGCAGAAATTTTTAACTTCAAATGCTTATATATATTTTTTGGATAGACTTTTTTCGCGTGGGAAAAAGAAGGCAGAAAAAAAAAGAGAGAAAAAAAAAGCATTTACAAAGAAATTTTAGATGCCGAAGAATATCAACTCATTAACCTTTTATAAATATCTTAATTGAACATTGTGCCATAAACGGTTTTATTACTTCATTAATATAACATTTATAATAATCAAGTATATTATACCTTGATTTGGTCAAACTCTGTCGTCAGAAAAAAAATCGTTGCCCCGTGCGTCATCTGTGTCCAAGATATGGGTAGTCTGCTTAATTATAAGTACAATATTTAGGTACCGTTAGCTCAAGAGTGACATAAACACAGCATTGGCAAGATAAACAGACACGAGTTTACAAAATGGTGTTTAATTAGTGGTGTCGGCTGTAGGAAAGTTGCACGGTTGCTGAAGGGGACTGAAGTAAAATTTGGAGGGGTTTTAGAATACATACAAATAAGTATAATGGTTAAATGCTGGGGGCTAAGGGGGGGTTAGCGTATAAATGGGGGGGCTCAAGCCCCTCCCTTTCCCTCGATGCGTGCTTGACGCCGTTATTATCTTTAGCATCCTATACAGTCTGCTGTAATGTCTCCAGTTCACTAAATAGAGACCGATTGGCCACGTTAATCTCTTAATACATTCTATAACTAACATAATAATGGGGGATATCATTGTATTACTACAGACGAAGGATTTCCCTATCTACAGAGCTATCTACTACCCGAAGAGACGAAGAAAGACGGAACATGTATGTTAAGCAAAGCAAGAAGTTCACAAATGAGAACGGCAAGCTTGAAAAATGAAGCAGAGTAGCAGCAACAAAATCGTCTGTAGGAGTCGGTGAGGTAAAAAAAAAAAGGAAAACAGGTCGATTAAAAAAAGTGGTCATGAAAACAGAAAACCTGTAAGAGAAGTTATAAAATCGGGAGGAGAGAGAGATTGGTAAATGTAATACAGAAGTGTACGGTCTAAAAATTTTCTATAGCTCCATTATCGGGATATAAAAAACGAACTTGATGAGAAACTGCAATATTATGCGAAACTTTTTATCTCCTGTTCCTCAGTTCAAGTTGGTGAACGATAAAATTATAAAAGAAAACTACCTGATAAACAGTGAATATATAGATACGTACTTTATAAAATACTATCTGGTACTACTACTATATGCTTACGCATATCTCCGTAATATAATAATCAAAGAACACCTCCCAGGCTCCCGCCTGTGCAGAAATAAATGTTGAATAAATATAAGAAATATTGCCTGTTAATATAGGCTTAAACAATGTTTTTTACCGGAGGCAGACCGGCGGAATTAAGCTTTACTTTGTAAACAATTAAAAACATACAAGTTCCATATCCAAGCGCAGTTCATCGTTAAATAATTTGCAAAATAGTAGAATTTTCGTTATCACTCAGACACTCACAAATTTTTACAATTATTTTTATGCTATGCATAGACATGTTATTCATTGCTCCTTGAATGCTAGTTCAATGATACACTTTTCAAATTGCGCTCCACGAACAAATGGCTTATTTTTCCGTGTAAATCTGCGTCAGCTGTGCTATTTTTAATAACAAGCGTTAATTGCGGCGCTGATTCCCAAATTCTGAGAAAACAGGGACCAAAAAGTACAGCAGTTGTCAGCTGGATGGCCTTACGCGCCTTAAGGAGTAGGAGCCAAGCTCAAATCTAAGCTGCTAGAGGCAGACACAATGCTCACCTTATGGAAACAACTAATACTACCGAGGATTGTATACTGTTCCCCTCTTTGGATGCCAAGCAAACGGAAACAGATAAGCCGCGTCTACACGACGATCTTTTTCGTCGAAGTTTGTGATCGCGGAGAGATTTTGATCGCCAAACACACGCGGAGAGCCTTTGAAGTCCGTGATTTTTGATCGCCGACAGTGCTGGAAATCACG
>LQNS02276481.1:8805508-8819538 GCA_001587735.2 Parhyale hawaiensis | reverse complement strand
TGAGGGGATGCCAGTGAATGAATTTTTAGCTATACTTTTTGCCAGTACAGTATACATAAAGTTTAGCCCGCCAATCAGCATCTACAACTACAATAAATATCTGACGGTTAATGTGAGAGCGAAATATCGATTAATAGTAATAGTATGCTGAATTTGCGTTTAGTGACCTTGAGTTGATCGTGGCTTCTGTTTTTGATGCCGTTGGGACAAGTAGGCGAATTTGTTTGTGATTTTGATCGTTGATTCTGGTGTTTGTGATCGCTGAAAAGATCGTCGTGTAGACGCGGCTTTAGAGCGCCTTGAGGCTATCCAGCGATCGTTTACTGCCAAAATCCAGGGCATGCAAGCTTCAAACTATCACGAAAGACTTGCTCAACTTCAAATGTACTCCATTCAAAGGAGATTCGAGCGCTTTACGATCATATATGACTGGAAAATTCTAGAAGGAATTACTGTCAACGTCAATGGACGAATCCAGGCCAGACACTCAGACCGTATTGGTCGCATTTGCGACGTGCGAATTCCGATCCAAACTGGTGGTGATGCAATGGCCACAAAGTATTCTAATAGTTTCGCGGTTCGGGGCGAGATTATTCAACAAAATGCCTCGTCACATCCGAAATGTCACCTGTACAGAGCTGCGAAATTTAAAAACTTACTGGCCGCATACTTACTGAAAGTGCCAGATAAACCTGCTGTAAGCAGCTACGTGAACTGTGGGGATAACTCGCTGTTAGCCATCCCGCTGGTCACGGACTGCAGCATCAACTCTGCGCAAGATGGGTTGCGTGCATAACGCCACCTGGACCTCGTCCGACGTATCATCAAGGTAAGGTAGCACGAGCAGATGCTAGCAACCTATAAAAGATCCTGCAGTCTGACATGGAACATTTTTTTTCACACTTCGTATGCATGATGCGAGTCTCAGATATCACTGAAAAACATTACTTTTCTTCTGTGGAATATCTGCAGGCTCCATCTATAAAGTGACTATAAATAAACTGAATTCTCTTCATTGTTAAATGCTCTTAGTCGTGATTCTGTAATAAGAACACGCAACAGTCAATATTGATGGTAATAATTTTGTAATTGAGCTTTTTATTTTTCTT
Source organism: Parhyale hawaiensis (assembly GCA_001587735.2). Lineage (NCBI taxonomy): Eukaryota > Metazoa > Arthropoda > Malacostraca > Amphipoda > Hyalidae > Parhyale > Parhyale hawaiensis. Next base: position 8,818,429 of record LQNS02276481.1, on the reverse strand, counting down.
GCTGTCACAAAACTATGCCTAATAAAGTATCAAAGTTGTGACGTCATGAGCTTGCGAGAGCGAAATTTCTCTCCTGCCGGTAAAGATGCAAATATCAGTTTGACAATGCCTTAAAGTTGATCAGAACAAAAAAAATGTAGTCCAGTCAAAATGCTTCAATGAAAATGGTCAGCGGATACTGTATCTGGGATACCAGCAGTAGTTAAACCTTCAGGATCGAAACCTTGCTGCAATGTGAATTGAAAATACTTTGACTTCGGCTCAGCGAGAAGTTTCTACTATATACCACGAAGAATTTCCTCTAAATAAAAAATAATAATAATGACAATAAGCCTAATGGATTGTGCATTATAGTAACGAAAATTCCAACCAAGATTGAATCTCTCTAACTACTACGAAGAATTTTAGCCAAAAAATATGCGAAATAGCTTATGCACGACAGGATAAAAACTATGTCGGAGATACCGCCTATCATCTATCACGCTCAAAAGAAGAAACTATCAAATAGCACCGAACTACTTTGCAAAGCCGAGTGGGCTTCAGAAGATGCAATATGTAAATTTTTGATCATATACTCCAGAAATTATATTTGCTATCGTAATTAAGGCCTGAAGTTTCATGGTATCTCTTCTCGTTATTCAGTAGGTGAATTTTCTCTGCTCTAAATCCTCAACAGTGTGACGCAAAGAAGGAGCAGCCAGGGAGCTAGCAAGCAAGCAAGCAACAACTGTACAGATATCATTATAAAAGTGAATGAAGAACACATGAACCTCGCCTGCTTGAACCTCGACTGAAAATAAAGTATCTCTGGAGGTGAGGAGTACTGGTTTCTCATTACAAAGGTGCGCCAGAAATTAATCCCGCTAATTCACGACGTAGAATCAACGTTGTGAGCTGAGGCTCAACGTGCTATGCAAGTTGTTGTTAGCGCGTAGTATAACAACGTGCTAATGACGTGCCGGGCACGTCGTTTGCACTTTGTGCTAGGTGGTCCCTTAGCACGTTGTGATGCAACGTGCTCAACACTTCCCTAGCACGTTATGATACGACGTGCTAACAACGTTATCTGGAGCTGAATTGACAATGTCAGGTAGCTATGGAGGTTGTCAAAACGTTGGCGGCACGTTGTCTCACAACGTGCTGCCCGTTATATGAAGTCCAATGATCAATGTGCATTGCACGTTGATTTGTGGACTCACGGCCTGATTTTTACGTAGAATCAACGTCAAATTGTCAGCTGGGAAGCTGGTAACTTCAAATGATTTTTCCTGTTGTCAAGGAATGTTTATCAACATATTTCAATTGATCACCCATGCACAACAAGGATCTTTTATTTCCGATAAGCCAATTTCTTTACTCTACGGGATAATTGAAAAAGCGGCTGACATCCAGATACATTGATTAAGGTAGAGACTAAAAACGTTGTTTATAACATTTTAAATTAGCTTATTTTAGCGAAAGCATTAGAGAAGTTTTCACCCGAAGTATTTTTTCAGATACAGAAGCATCACACAAGTGTGAAAAGCAAACACCATGTACGACTTTATTTCATAATATATGTACAAGCATCCGAGCCAGCCTTTGGTAAACAAGGTAAAAAAATTGGTCCCCAGGTTTTTCGCAGATTTAAAGTATCTTAGTTGGAAAAGCCAATTAGTGGAAGAAAAAAAAAATTCCACTAAGCTTTAGCGCAGAGTTACAACCATTGCCAAAAAATTGGACTTCACTGAATTCATCCAAACTTTGGGCAGAAAACTGGCATTGATCATTCGGCACGCTCCCTCTTTATTGGCTGCTTGCATGATTTCACCAAATATCTTGTTGTTTTTGCAGATCACGCCTCGAAGTTTGGCAAAGTTTGCTAGTTTAAGTTGCAGAAGTTTGTCAATTTGTCGTCTGTGCGTCAGTGGCTTTCCAGCGGTCTCACGAGGTCACGAGGTTAACTTCCTTCGCTTTTATTGACAAGCAGAGGCCTGTTGTAATCAGCGTGCTGGGTAACCCCGGGTTACGCAGTATGACCTCGAGAGTAACTCCGTCTCCAAAATCCGTGTCGCATTGAGCCATTTTCCGTCAATGAGACACGCCAGGGTTACCCGGTGTTACGCAAACTCGTTACCCTGCGAAATAGGTGGGTAGCGTGCGGCATGTTAGAAATTGGTCGAAGACTCTACCTATCCTGCCTTCTTAAAACAGCTAAGAGGCAACGGAGCGGGAGATAAAGTACGATAAACCGGGTCGCGCATACAGCGCCGCGATCGGCCCTTCTTCGTACCTCTGTTGCTCCTTTCCGTCCTCCACTCTCTGCCCATTCTCAATTCTTTACGTTTGCTTCTTTCCCGTCTTGCTGTCGCCGTGCTATGTGAGAAATACAAAGTGGTAGAAGTTAACGCTTTTAATAATTGCCTGTCATTTGTTCTTTTCAGAGATCATTATTCTGCTGTACCCACGTCTGTCCTGCATTAGATATTTATGCACTGTACACCTTTCGCCTATATAATCCAACAACGTCTTTTCTATCGTGCATATCATTCGCTATTCATCAAGCTGTTGATCACTGTTTAAGAAGTGCAATTTATTAAGTACCTCCTACATTTTTGTCGCTTGAAGATTTATTGAACTTTTAGCTAGAAAAGAAAATAAAGGTGTTTTAGTGATTGTGTTTTAATAAACTGTTCGGCACTTTGAATTTCTTTGCAACCTGCTTTAGCTACACGATCAAGGCACAACACGGAGTATCAGAGTGCCGATGCTAAGTCTTGCCGCATAGGCATCGAATAAATATGCCTATAATTACTTTTTGGGACCGGTGAAGACTTATTTTTCATATATATGTGCTACAAATATTATTTTGTTGCTAGGTCATATTCGTCACAAATAATACTAAATATTTATTTATTTAGCTGAGTGTTTGGATATTTCGATTGCGCTTGTTGGTTTGTGTACGTTTTGAGCTCTCGCGAAGTCGGTCTATTGAGTTGATAGAAAAAAGCCTTCAATTTGTGTAATTCATCAATTTTTTATGGTAGAAAGTTTTGTAGGGATCTATTACGAAATTTTTTAGAGGCTATTTCACCATCATTAGCAGTAATTATCAACAAGCGTTTGTGTTTACATTCGGTTTGTTTTATGTTTCGGTTGTCTCGGGGTTACGCTTTGAGAAATTTTGTCTCATTCACCTCTATAATAGAGTAACACCGCGTAACACTTAGTAACTCTGAGGCAATCTGATTACAACAGGCCTCAGCAACTCATCGGACTCAAAGCTTTCAGTTGCAATTGCGCGGTTTCTGAGTGAGGTTGTACGTGCGCTGTTCCGACGCCATCATCGCTTGACGAAATTCCCTCTCTGATTACCGAACCTGCCAAATATACGGGCGTGAGGGTGAGCCCGTTGCATCTTTTTGTAAAGGAACTTAGCGTGCTCCAGGATTTTCCGTGGCCCTTCTGAAGCTGGGAATGCATGATATTCCGAGAATAAAGATGTTCGATCAAGCAAGCAGTCCGTCATTTGGAAGCGTACCAACCATGAAAAAAAAATATTGACCAACACGCAAGCAACGCGTTCGAGGGTCGGACGTCACATTCTGTAGAAATTTCCCCTCAGTGAGAACTTCGACCGATGCGAAAAAAGCGAATTTCTTTTTCAATTGAGCCAGATCTTAAAATACGGTTTTGTGAACGATTGTTATTTTTACACATTGGCTAACGATGATTCTTTACGCTAAAGTTTTCGTGCACTAATAACTTTTTATATTTTATGTAAAACGTTTTTTAAATTTTGCATTAAAATATTTAAAACTATGCAGATTGGACACAGTAGAGCAAACGCCCCATATTGCGTCATCGAGGCATAAACCTTCACTTTTTCAATATTATTAAATATAATAAGATATTCCTTTGGTTTTTCGGGAAAGCATTGCAACCAAAATGCTACCGTAAGGTAACTGAAACCTTTCCGCCATTAAACTTTCAACAAATGATTAAATAATTTAGTTCTATTCATCCGAATTTGACAGGGCGTACCATCGGTCGCAAAAAAAAAAAAAAAATGGAAAGTTGTGTAAAATAAACAAGCCGCTGGTCCGCTTATATCAGGGCTTATTTATGCCTTGCTATTACAACTGTGTTGGAGATTAAGCGATAGTCACGTGAATATTCTGAGGGCAGTGTCAATCCATATCGGAGCATGTCTGCTCGTGCTGCAGTTTGACGCATCATTTCCACACTGACACGGGGTGATGGAATTTACATCATGGGCACTATTTTTTGTTCATCGCTAAACATGAATTAAATGTACTTTTTGGACGCACTTTCATTCGCATCTCGTTTTTCTACTGTTTTCTAACTAAACATAAATTTCCGTCATTAGTGATAGAATTAATCTCGTTGACGTGCCGTCAAACCCTCACATCTGCGGCAACACCAGCATGCTTGTGATTTTTTTTCCAAAATGTACAATTTGCCTCATTGAATCAGAAATTTAAAATTCAGTTTGGAGTTATCTCCGAATGCGTTTAATTTGTTTGAACATAAAGCTTTGACCAGAAGAACCCGTTTTTAAAGTGTGGAATGTTTTCGCAGGTTAGAGAAAATCCTTTACTGATACGACTGCTTCAACTGGGAGTCTAGGATAAGTGCTTTTTCGATTGGCGGCGATTTTATTACATCGAGGCACCGCTTTTCCGATTTTCACTACGAAGCACAACTTCTCCGGAACATCGTACTTGTGCAAAGGCTTCGACTTGCTGAAGTGCTTTTCATGCGCTCGTCTCCAATAAGTTACCCTTGAGACTTCAAAGTACTCAATCATACTCGGTACATTTGAGGTTTCCGGCTGTTCAATGTAATAGAGTTCCTTCGAAGCAGTGCAACATAGCCTAGGCCTATATTAGCCTAGGCCTATGTCAGCCTAGGCCTATGTCAAAGTGGCAAATCCAAAGCTGCTGCTTCAGGATCCGGATAGCTGAAGCCTCGAAGTTCTGGAATCACTGCCTTATCAAACGTGCCAGGCCCGTGTTGATTAGACCCATTTTTGCATAATCTGGAAATTCTAAGATAATCTTTTTAAGATGCATTCGATTGAGTCTTCAAACGCAATCTAATGCAATCCCACTCAACTGAACTTTCTCGGAACTTCAGGCAGATGCGTCGGCGTCGACCAGTTAAATTGAGTTTTGGGCGTTGAACCGTAATTGGTTTCCGGTGAAATTCTCAAATATTCAGTCTTTTTAAAATGGAATTTTCGGCCCGCTCAACGTAATCGGGTTGCAGCTAACAGCTTAGGCACAGATTTAAAGTTGCAAAGTAAAAAACTCTTGAAATTTCAGACATGTCTAAAAGTTAAGGAAAACGACACAATTTGTGCTGCATATTGAACAATCTAGGGCTCCGTGCGAGCTGAAACTGGGAAGCGGAAATGTAACTGGGTTAATTTAGTTCTATTTCTATGCTGATAGCGCAAAGGAATGTCACTAGTGAGAACCCTGCCTCTGAGTTCGAATGCATTACTGTGTCCGTTTAACCTCATTCAGCATCGCTGAATGAATTCGTACTGTCAGAATAAAATGTTATTAGTACGTAGCTGCTGTGTAAGGCCGATGCTAACGAGAGAATATCAGCCATGTCATATAGGGTTCAGTAGAAAACAAGCCCAGACTACTCCAAATTTTTATTCACTATACAGTATACATTTTTGGAAGACATCCAGAGCTTTATTAGTGATAGTAGCTCAAGAAACTGGTTTGCCGGCTAACATTGTAACACCTTCTTTGGATGACTGCCAACATTGTAACACCTTCTGTGGTCTAACATTGTAACACCTTCTGTGGTTGACGGCTAACATTGTAACACATTTTTTGGTTGACGGCTAACATTGTAACACTTTCTGTGGTTGACGGCTATCTTTGTAACACCTTCCTAGGTTGACGCACTGGCGTTTTCGAAGGCTCAACAAAACATTGGCACGATGGGCTTTACCCCTGCCTCTTGTAGGTTTGTTGGCGTTTCGGTGGTCTAAACTCGAAAACCCGCACTGTTGAGTTTATGGGGCACACTCTAGACGGAAATGGAGACAATCGTATGATATCGGAAACTGCAGCATCAGAAATCGGAGCTGGCCTTTCTTGTGACGGAATGAGCCAAAAGTTGTCATTATTTACAATACATCAAAGATAAAGTTTACTAACTTGCTTAACGAACAATTTACAACTGCAAGTCATTCCGGCGATCACTCTGGCCCGTAAACACAATCGCATACCATTACTTTGGTTGCATACTACTCAAACTCAGTGCGCAAACCCCAATTCATTCCAATTTGCGTAGTCGACGCTCATGCTCCAACTCAAGCCCAATTTCTAGGCATGAGTTTTAGTGGATCAGATTTTCGTGATATTCTGTGGGCGGAGCTTACATCTTGTACTGCCCAAGGAAGTTTAATATCTCTATTCAACCTCCTTGGTGCTGCCGACTTACTGTTTCTTGCACCGGAACTGAGAGATTGGGCTTGCACAGTGTGTGGGGAAGCAGGCTTGCACAAGTCGCAGCTCCAGCCTTGCATGTGCTTGAGTTGGAGTTGGCAGCATGTGAAGTGAATGGGGCCCTCAAGAAGAATGAGGCGTTGCATACCTCAGTAGTAAATACTGATTGTTACTGAATAGTATATAGGCTACAGTATCATGCGGCGCGAGCTTCGAGTTGGTTAATGGATCGAATTAATGCAACAGAACACGATAGCTCAACTGTTTTTGTTCCAGGATTAAAGCGCTTGAACCGATTACTTGGAAAGCACAATTCGGCCGAGAACACCTATCATTAATATGCATTGAATCCCATTTTACAATGGCGTGAGCTTTTTAGTCCAGTTTACTTGTGTATATATAATACATATACATTTTTTCTGGGTGTGTTGCGTGCAGCAAATCGCAGACCGACACCAACGATAACACGTTCAACAACTTCACCTAACCAGTGACGGTGCCAAAATACAGGAATTTGCGAGTATCTTAAGCTCGCGCAAAAATGAAAGGTGCAAACTTTCTCTTACTATTGCACATGGCAACAACTTGTTCAAAATAGTTTATCGGGTGTTCCGTTCATAAAGATATGCATTCTGAGTGATTAACATCGCTGTAAGCAAGCCCGGAATTTCTAGTAAATATTTACGAAGCGTTGATGTATCTTGGTTAACCAATCACCTATGGCAGCAGACGCATGTCACCCGAGTGACGTCATACGTTTTTATCATATATGAGCCGTAGGTAGACCTTAGTTGGCAGACTTGACTTCTAGACTGTGGACTTGGAAGGGTTCCAGTGGGACCCTCTGGGGGGCGCAGTTCCTCTTGCTGTAACTGTAGTTTGCTTTCCTCACCACATTGCACCTTCCCTTAAAAGTCTATTTTATCTTAATTGTCTCCTACTTGCTTTATGTTATTTTTTGCAGTTGTACCTTATGCGTGCATGGAATCCTGGTTCTCTTTGAACGTACTGAATCTCATGTGCCGCAATCTCTTTGGGATCACCGTTGAGGTGGTTAGGGAATTTGAAACTTAGAAAGAAACTAACAAACCAGGAAATGCGAGTAGTTTATTTTAGCTCTTTTTGACCCTGTAGACTCTTTCAAGCATTGCTTTTTGTCCTACACTTTTTCATCTAGCTGGCAGAATTATGTACTGAAATGGCACCTTGTCGATATATTTAATCCATTAGACGCTATTTTAGCCTTATCAGGGACAGAATAACATTACTTCTCACTGCTGGTTAACTGCGTCGGACGACAGTCTCCGCTGATTACCTTGTCGAAGCGTGTGATCGATGGGGCAATACTTAGAGGCTTTTATTGAAGCTTTGCGTGTTCTGCTTTGTAGAGAGAATCTAACAATGGTACAGCATCAGAGTGTGACGTCGGCACTGGTACACCGTTACTTATTGATCGGGTGCCCTAAATCTATGATTGGTACAAGATCAGTGAGATCCATTTCTGCCCCAGTCTGCAGTGGTTCCTGCTTTTGACAACTCGTGTATCATCTTTGATGTTTGATGTTTCAGAATGGTGATAATGACCTGTAGGGTCGAAAATTCCAGATCTAGATCAAATTTTAATAATGTCTTCTAGATCAATCGTCCTTGCCCTGACCTTGGGTCGCAACCAACTCTATGCTTGGCATAGTTGGAAAACTTTTTGTACAGTGCGCTCTCGCACTCCAAGATGTCTACGTAATGTGTAGAAATTTGTTTTTGTGGTTCAGTGTTTCGCATTTGCCCTTTCAGAGGACTGTCCTAAGGCCCAGTATGATGAAGAAATGGTAATTAGAGAAACCTGGTTATCTCGTATAGTGATGCTGTGTCTAACATACCGGTATTGAGGCAGAGCATGCGGTGCCGTACTCTTCTTCACTTTCGAAATAATCGCCACCATTCCTTACATAAGTTAGGTACCAAACGACTTCCTTTGCCTTCCCGACTGGCTGTTCCCTTGCGCTCTTTTCCTTCGTGTATGGATTCCATGTTTCACTCTACATTCTATGTATGTCACTTCTTTCTTGCTCTGTTTGGATCACAGTGTGCCTACGCTGTGGGTTGGGAAGCTTCAACTGGGAATACAATATTTATCAATTCAAAGCAAAATTCAATTAGTTATTTCGTGGAGGAAGTTTATTTTGTCACTAGCTTTCCCTTTAAACAGACTGAGTTCCACAAAGGACAAAATAAATTTAACTTGCAGCAACTTGACCTGAAAATAGCATAGTGATTATCTCGGACCTTCCTTCCCCTGCAGCACTTACCTACCATCTCTCTACGAGGGCTGCAGTTGCTGGTGTCCGCTATCCATGAAAAGGAAGCGATTTACCTGATGAAAGAGAGTCAGCTACACACGCTTCGCTTTATCTGCCTAGGCTCGTTAGCTTCGGTGGGGAGAAGTGTGGTCAAGTAAAGGGAGGGCATGAAACTTCGCCGGCACGCGATGTTGTTGGCGTACAGAATGTGTGTTTTAGTCACTCGATGTAGTACCTGTTTTAATTATATACGGTATGTACCTGTATAAGAGTTCACAGCATGATTATCGTCATACTAAGAGTAAAAATTATGTAGAAGTAAATTTATAAATTTTCAACAAGTTGGTGCAAGCTTTGCTCATTCAGGGTATGACACTAAAAACCCACCTGCCTTGTATACGCTTATACTGCATGTATAACACAGACACAACGAGACTTTGGCAAGGTCCTCAGGGGTATACTCTAGCAGGTCTTATCTCTGTCAGAATATACATGGGCCTAACTCACCCAGGGGCTATCCCGAGTGCCCTCTCTGCAGGATCTGTTGCAGCTGGCTGCGGTACCCGCTGGGAAGGTTAGCTTAAAGAGTTAGGTATGCGCTATACTTTCCTTTCTGCTGCGCGAAGTGGGCCGCCGACCCATGGGACTCCTACCGTCTCCCGTGTTTGAGTCACGGAAAGGACCCTCCACATGAGTGTTTCTTTCTTCTGTCTTCTCCTCTTATCTTTTTTCGTCTCTTAGAGATGCTTTGCGCCCTATTTCCTGCCAGTAGTAGCGCATTTAGCCGACTTGAGAGACTAAATACTAATCGGTTGTTCGTAGTGCTTTGCATACGTTGACCTTACCGGGCCTCACTGTTCGGATCGCTTTTCATAGTGGAGGCGATGGGAAAACCGGAGCCATTATTAGCTTTTGTACATATTCACAAGTTTGTATGGTGGCCTCTTCTTTGCACACACAAATAACCGCTGTCCACACTTACCCGCGGTTGTCCACCAAAAAGTATCATCCGTTCTACTTCGTGCGACCACGGCACGTCACCGCCGCAGCTGTGTTGGAACGGCCTAGTGTTGCATCACGTAAAGATTGCGCTGCAGCATGCATTGTTCTGTACGTGGGAAATTACTGGCGTATCAGTGTTTCTCACAATAGGGTCAGCCTACGAGGTGGTAAATGTCACACTATGTGCCACACAAGCGTTATTTTATTGTTGTATAATATTATGAATAACTATATGTGGGCCCTAGAACAATAGGAGCGTAAGCGACAGGTTATTATTATTAAATTACACCAGACTGGCGACGTGGGAACGGAGAAACTCCATGAGGTTAACAAACCCCCACGCAACCAGCCCAGCGAGCGAAGAAAAAAAGAACGAGAAAAACCGAGATCATAGAATAGCTCTGTGTACAGATCGCTTAAAACTGCCAATACCCGCGCCAGCAAAGACAGAGCCATCAAGGGCAGTTATAAATTTTATACAAAAAGCAGACCCTACCAACTCTGCGACGATGCGCCAGATCACAAGGCACAGCACCGTCCAGCATGAACATGCATCGACGAACTACTTTATCAAGCAAACACAGATAACAATCGGCAGCAGAACATTTTCCAAAGTAGTATTTTTGCCCAATCGGATGGTATAGACTGAGACCTGTTGTTCTGTGAAGTCAGAAAGGCGTAAATTCGAGTAAAAATGGTCGAAAATCTTATACAAAGTTGATTATTTTATGCCCTAATACACCAGTACAATGTCTTTATGTGGCTCTCCTGTATATTTTAACAAGTGTCGCTTACGCTTCTATTGTTCTAGGGCGCTCATATATATTTTTTATTATTTTTATAGCTATGCATATATGATTGAGCATCTTTAAGTATGTAGGCACGTACAATGTACAACTGTAATGACGCTTAAACAGGTTTCCTTTCGGAAAGAGGAATTTTATAATTACTAGGAAAACCAGAGCTGTAATAACACTCATATAAAATTCGAGCTTTCGATGGTTTCATGAATCATCGCTGGGAAGAATATAGGTATTTTTCAATCTTTACCTTCGAAAATACAATAATGTGGCTGGCTCAAATATTGTTCCTGGCGATGGTTCATGAAAAAATACAAAGCTTGACCTTGAAATGAGTTTTATTACAGTCCTCGTTTTTCTAGCAATTGTAATGACAATCTAACGATGGAAACAATTACCCTTCAATCTGCCAGTGACGCCCTTGATGCCGGCCGGTTAGTAGCCTGCATTATGCCAGCAGTGGAGGTCAGTCTGCCTGTGTTAAAATTTAGTATTGTGCGGTCGAAGTAGGGTAAAAAATTTATTGAAGACTGTCTAAAATGAACACCTTGTAGCTGTACAGCCTGACCAGTCTGCTTTTGTGTTGAGCTATGAGCTTCATTTACTTCCGCTAAAGAAATAATGCTTATCCATTGCGAACAAAGTGAGAGAGGTGATAATTTTTCGTTGAATATTTAAGTATATATATATATATATATGGAGTATCTATATATGTCTGTCCACCCAATAAGGGGTCGAATGGGTTGAGCAATGTCCATAATTTTTTGCAGGGAGTCTGGTGTGTTGCCCTCGATGTGACCCATGCCAATAAACTGGAAATAGCTGGCCATAGAAAATGGCTCCGATGAAATTTGTTCTCCACCTAAAAACAGGTAGAAGGAGTCGAACTATGTCCATGATTTGTTTGCAGGAAGTCTGGTGGGCTGTCCTCACTGTCACCCATGCTAAAAAGAACTAAAAATATTCTCTTCTTGGGAAACGTAGCTTTAATATTATCAGTATTACAAGTGCAGAAGTTAAAGATATTTTTTAAAGAAAATATATTTCGGAGTAATAATGTCCCCGTAATCAAACTTTCGATTCATCGTGATTACCGGGACATTAATACTCCGAAATATATTTTATTTAAAAAGTGTCTTTAGCTTCTGCACTTGTAATACTGATAATATTAGAACTAAAAATAAGATTAGCTGGCTATAAAAAATGAAGGCAATGAAATTTGCTCCTTACACAAAAACAGGTAGAAGGAGTTAAGCTATCTTCATGATTTTTGCCGGGAGTTTGGCGGGCTGTCCTCGATGTGACCCATGCCAGAAAACTGGATTAGTTGGCCATAAAAAATGACGCCGGTTAAATTTGCTCCCACCGCGGGTGATGGTCTTGCGCCGCTGAGGCGTTCTAGTTTTGTAGGTGTTTGTGTGTTCGTCTGTCACTAAGACAACTCAAAAAGTTATGGATGGTTCTTTATGGAATTTTCAGGGATTGTTTAGTATGTTACGAGGAACAGATAGTTAACGTATTGTGAAGATCCGTTCAACCGTTTGTTTGTTTAGTTTGTGTGCATGTTTTTCTTGGTTGCATAGTTCAAACAGCTTTGAACGTATTTTATGAAATTTGTAGGAATTGTTGAAAATGTTTGTATGTGCAACTAACCAAATATTTGTGGCGCTCCATCACTCCGCTTGTTTGTTCATCTCAAACTTTGTGTCTATGTTTATCAGTAAATGACCCGAAAAGTTATGAACGAATCTTCCCCAAATTTGCAGAAAATGTTAAACATGTTGAAACTTTGAAAGTCACCAATGAACAAATATTGGTTATGATCGGTTCATCTGTTTGTGTTTATTTGTATATTTGTTTTTGTCAGAACATAGCTCGAAGAGTTGCTGACAGATCCATAAAAAAATACAGGAACTGTTAAAGCTTTTAAGAGGTACAATTAAAGGCGTGATACAAAGAAAATTCTGGTTCCAGAGCCAATTTCATTACGTTAACGTTTCCTGGCATGGGGGTGTTATGCGCTTCAGAGTGCTGCTTAAATTACAACGTGTTATTGATGCCTGTCTGCATAACCTGGTCTGTGTCCTTTTGTTTAGCCTAGCGTTATCGAACTACAACATTCAACTGATGACTGTCTAAACCGAGCACCGTTTTATCTGCACTGCCTGCAGGCCAGTCCGTTATTGTGTAGTGCTGCGAGGGCCAACTACAAGATGAAACGGACGTCCAGAGCACGCAATACGAGCCGTACCTGCTTAGCCACGATCGATATACGAGGGTAAGGGAACGCGAGGGGAGGTCGTAGCTCGCTCAGAGTGAGGGCTGAACCCGAGGGTCCGCGATGTT
>LQNS02276481.1:8773273-8802643 GCA_001587735.2 Parhyale hawaiensis | reverse complement strand
ATAAGGTGTGTAAACAAAGAGTCAAGACCAATGAGGTTGTACCTAGCTCTTTCTATTGAAGGTGTGAGAGAAACAGATGGCGAGGAGGGAGAGAACATCAGAAGGACCGGTCGTCCCTTCGGGAACAAACCCTCGACAATTTCTGGAGGGCGGGCGCCAAAATTGCTGATTGAGTTAGGACGGTTTGAGCATTTTTATTTTGGGTCTGCCTAAGGAGACGCGAAGATCTTGCAGGTTGTGGAAAGGCACAAAGTTTGTGAATTTTTTGCTTCATATTTTGGCCCTTCGGAGATCTGCCTGCGGCACTTTATGGCTTCAAGGAAGAGTGAGGCGGTCGTGGGGTTATATGCAACCTAGGTAGGCACATGTCTTGCCTCTTAAGGTAACATGTCAATTTGGATGTAAAATGGACGCGTATGCTAAAATTACAAACGCTGTTAACCTAAACTTCTTCAGGTTGTTCTATTTAGGTAAAAAGGTTTCTTGTTCGTTTTGTACATGCGTTTTGCTGTAAGACAAGGAACCCTTATATAGCCAAGTAGCGCTCTGAATACGATCGGGTTAACCCATTACTGTAAACTGTCCGTGTTTAAGAATGATATTCTTTATTAAGAGAAATAAATGATTAGGTCCTTTATGGGTCCATGGGTTTTGGTTTTAATATTGTTATTTCTACTGAAATAGGCCTATGTGGCTGCTGCTGACGCTATGAGGTAACCCTTTAACTCAACAAATGTTGAGAGAGATGGTCAGTTCTCAGAGGAGAAGCGTCCATGGTTCGCAACGTCAAGAGTATTCGGCACTCGATCGTCGATCTGTGGTTAGCCAAACATATTTTTTTAATATATGGCGAATAAGGTAATTTTTCGATAAATTAAGTGAAAACAGAATTTATATGCGTACCATACAGCGTAAAAACGGCAACGGCTTAGTGTGAGCCAAAGCGTAGACGTCTACTCTATGCGAAAATGTCTCTTGGGGGTTACTACTGAATTGTATTTAATTGTATTTAATCTTATAGCTACATCTAAACCGACTAAAAACAATAGTCGCACTGTTGTTTGAAGTATCTAGTTCATTACTTTTTTTTCCAAAGAAGGTATCGCTCATACCATCTGTTCCTAGGTTACCTCTAGTTCTAAGTATGGTTTGCATCTCTTATTTCTTTGCCTGATGGGCATAGGAATGTTCACTAGCAATAGTGTTAGGAAAGTTAGTTTCGCTCATCCTATTTAGGGGGTGATAGCGGTCCCTAAGTGTCTCTATCGGTTACGCTATGGCATTAATTAGGCATTCAATACGTCAGATTTTTCCTTCTTTTCATTGCCATACTCTTACTGACGGTACTTTGTTCTGTTAGTCTTCTTATTTCCCGTCTTGCATGAGCATTGGTCGTACATGGGAATTAATACCTTCATGTGAGGGTTCTTGGTTTTTATCGACTTACGGTACTCTTTGTTTCATGATTTTTCTTTCATGATACAGGGAGACTTAAACCTACGCTAACAAATAATACTAATGCATTGCTGGGGAGAGTAGTCGTTTGTTAATAAAAAAAGCTCGACTCTCTAAGCGTCCACCTACATTTCCGAACGTTACTAAATAAACCATTCCACAAAAAAAGAAAAAGATCTGCAAATATATAAATTTCGGCCCTTGTATGGTACGTAGCGTATTCCACAAAAAAAGAAAGATCTGCAAATATATAAAAAAAAAATTCGGCCCTTGTATGGTACGTAGCGTATTCAAAAAAAAAAAAAAAAATCTGCAAATATATAAATTTCGGCCCTTGTTTGGTACGTAGCGTACCTCAAAGTCTGTGTTTTTTATGAAGCTATAGGTTAGGATTAGTGTCTCACCCATAAACGCGTTTAAAAGAAAAGCGCGAAATGTAAATTTTAGGGGCGAGGCAGATATGGCTAGGGATAAGTTTAAATTAGTTAATCCTCTCTTCCATGAATTGATCTGCTTTTCTTATCGAAATTGCACTATTTGAAATGTTGTGCCTAGACCACGCTTTGAGAGAAAGAGTTGATAATAATATGATATGATTAGGTACACATAGGGACATGTTACGTAGGAGACAGCTTAATACTAAAGTTACATTAGATAGCGAGATCAGGTAATACTATCATTACAAACTACACGGCATTGCGGCCCATTGTTTGGCCCCTACTGGGAAATAGTATACGCTGCCATCGGCTATGCATGTTAGATACTTTGTAGCCTAGACCGCTACGGATCACCTTGATCAAATTTTTCTACCCTGAGCTGGAGGCTCAGAGCGCGTTTTATTGCTCATCAAGACAATCAATATACTTTTGAGCAAATATCATACTTGCACTAATAGACCTCGGCACATTCATCAGTCGCCGAAATATGTCATTATAGGCAAGGCGTAGGCGTCCAATCGATTTCTGCTTACAGTTAGACCAAAGCGAGTTACAGTACAGGGGATAACAGAAGCTTCGAAAGAGCTGGCATTTAACCTCATCCGAGCAGTGACAAAGTTTCTGATTAGCATGTTGCCCACTGCGTAGAGCTTTCGCGTTTCTTTCTCTATATCCTGGTTATCACGAAAATCATTGGTGATTTTATGCCCCAGGCAAGAGAAGCTGTCTACATAAGTGAGATCGACACCATTAAGTTGAGTGACATTATCGGAGGGCAGGTTACTTCTCCTAGGTTTAATGTACAAACAGTTTTAACAGTATTATATTCAATACACAGTTTGCTGGCTTCGCTCTCGCAAATTGAAATCAATTTTTGCAGCCCACTAGAATGGGGAAAAGCAAGGACCGTATCATCTGCATAACTGAGCGCATTTACTGCGTGACCATTAATGTGGCACCCCACTCCAGCAGCGTTCAGATGGGTGTGGATGCTGTCAATGAAGATGTTAGAGAGAATTGGAGAGAGTAAGCCCCCTTGTCGTATGCCATTAGTCATGCCGAACGCTGATGACGTTGCCGCTCCCCATTTCACATAGCATTTCTGAGTTTGAAACCAGTATTTTAGCGTCTTAACAATATAAGGAGGTATTTGTCTCTCAAGCATACAGTTAAATAGAGAATAATGGTGAACTCGGTCGAACGCAGCCTTAGCATCGAGAAAGCACAGGTACATGGGAGATCCACTGTCAATGGAATGATTTATGATCTGTTTGATTGTGAATATAGCCATTTCTGTTCAATGTTCGGAAATTGATTGTCTGCAGTCATCATGTACGGTGACATTCGTCTCTCAAGCACTAGTTCTACCACTTTCGAGAGAGATGTTGCCACTGCGCTAGGGCGATAGTTGCTGTTGTCGGTCACACATTTTGTTTTATTTTTTACAGTTCGTGTTATGACCTTCATCAAGTTCTGTGGGAGGAATCCTAAAGTAAAACACCCGGTGAGCAGAACTTCAAGGAGTGTTACTAGTCTAGGAGGGGGGGAGGGGAGTTATATTTAAAGGCCTCAGCTGAGATACAGTCAGTGTCAGATGCTTTATTATTCTTCTTCAATATTTTCAGCGATTGACAAACCTCATCTTCAGATACGGTGCATCGTTAGTTAGTGGGAGCCAGATTATTAAGAATGCCATCAACGTAACCTTTACGACTATCATCGGCAAAGCAGCTCACAATTCCAGCATGATGGGCTTTCCAAAATTACGCAAAATTACATTCCCCAGTGGCTGCATCACTGACTGCGAAACTGTGTGGACTTAAGCTTTAAAACTTTTTATTTCAGCCCTTAGGGGCATATTCTGCCGAGCCCTTTCCCTGCCACAATATGTTTGGGCAACACGCACAAAAGGGTCCTGAGTGCCTTCTTCGCAGGGGATGTGGCATCTGGCCGCAGTTTCTTCTGAGAAGGTTAGTTTTGTACAGTTAGGTAGGTTCTCTATATTTCCTTTCTGTCCCGCGAGGTGGGCCGCCGATCGAGGTGACCGACTTCTTCTGCGGGGCTCTTACCTCGCCCGTGCGGAGGGCCACAGAAGGGACCGTCCGCGCGGGTGCTTCTTTTTTCTGTCTTCTTCTCTTTTCGTCCTTCATCTCTTGCCACCTGAGCACAACGTTGTGGTTCCTGCTGTAAGCCGAGTAAATCATCTTAGATTGTTATCGATTGTTTAACTTTCAGAAATAGTGGCACAATACCAATATAATAATAGTAATAATAACTTTTTCTTTCTTTCAAAAATTCAATGGATCTATTTTGCATCAGCTTGCTAGACAGCTTTTGCGCTCTAATCTCATTTTCACGTCTATGCACTCGCTTGAACGAACTACGACACAGATTGTGCAGCCTATTCTTTTCCTGCCATATATGACCTGAGCGCGGCCTACCTGCGTCCCTCCACGAGTAATACGCCAGTCTGCTGGCAGTGTGAAGTTCGCGGACACAGTCATTCCATCCCGGGAAATTTGCCTTTGTTTTTTTTTGCGTCGTGTACCAAATATACGTCGCCCAGATTCGAGAATGGCAACTTGTGCGTCCGGCAAGAGTTGGTTTAGCCCCACTTCAGAAGTTGTGCCTGTGGAGAAATACATATTATTATTATTGTATCAATTTCATTGACAGTGACTCAGGAAAATACACTTTCAAAAGCAGAATTGAATTTCCCGGAGCTTCCTACGTTAGCCCTATAATTCTCCTATCGTACTTACAGACCTTCGCGACCATGGTTAAGAATAGACACTAGGATAGATTGGGTTCAGCTAGAGTAGGTGTTTTGCGTCACTTATACGTAGGTATATAGAGACATATTATTCCTGAATCTCAGCTTTAGACCACATACCTACTATAGCAGCGGCATCACTTAGACTTCTTTTGTAGACACCAGTTCTTATTCCAAATTTATTGCTCTTGTAGTACGGTACTATTTTTGCCACAGTTGACTTTCTATACTACAACTTTATGATAACTGCACTTAATGCGCTCTGTTTCTACGTATGGGTAGAAGTTGAGCCTATTTCCTAGATGACTATCTGCCTAAGGTCGGCGCTTTAGATAATAGATAACCGCGATTATGCTGGGCCAGGATGATTGCCATCCTTATCTCCCGCTTGGCTTATCAGTGGCGAGACATGAGCCGTACAACGGGCGGTCCGAATCAAAGATACCCACCACCTCTTTGACAATCCCCGTGTTTTATTGGTGATAAGAGGCGGGTAAATGCTACTTTATTAAACTCGGTGTCAGGCTTAGCACTTCATCATATTCTCGAGAAGCAGTGTAGTGTTGGTGTCCATGAAAGGAAGAGTGTTGTGCTGCTATAGTAAAGTCGATCTGCTCAGTATTATACTGACCGATATGCATTTATTCATCCATTGAATTACCGTCGAGCTCGCGGGGCGTCAAATAACATTCTAGTAATGTATTCGTGTTTTGTAGATCCGCTTGAGGTACGGAGGGGTGGTTAAACAATTATTACTGAACGTTTTTGCTAACTGAAGAAAGCGATTCCTACATTTTTTAGGGAAGTAATTGAAGCATAATTGAATTGGACGCTCTCATACATATCGTTATTCGAAATTGGGTAATAAGCTGCCGGGGTGCGGTCTTCTTCAGAGCAGTCACAACCAAAAGCACAGAGGATTCCGGTCGGTCTCGTGCACGATTTTTGAAATTGGTTGTATTGGCAATACGGGAGAATACACTTCATATATTGAAGGATCATTACCTCTGCCAAGTTTGCCAAAGGTTGAGTGACAGGATTGGAACTGTGAATTATAAGCATTAAGCGCACAGTGTGTTAGCTTTAATCAGCTCCATTAGCTAATATGTAAATGGTTATTTTTATATAAGGCATATTTTTTATAACCAGTGAAAAGGTGATGATGTTTTCGTTGAAGATTAAAGTATATTTGTTTGTCTTCCATTCATAAAAGAGGGAGAAGGAGTTGAAAAATGTCCATAATTTTTGCATGGAGTCAGGTGAGTTGACCTAGATGTGAAAAATGCGAAAACTCTAGAGTTAGCTGGCCATAAAAAATGACGGCGTTGAAATTTGCCTCCCCACCGCGGGTGATGGTCTTACGCCCCTGGGCGTTCTAGTTGTAATTCAGTTGGACTTTGTTATACCAAACCTGCGCACACAACAGAGAAATTAGTTTGTAATTATTATTGGACAGCTTACAAGAGAGTGGAGCAATAGTGCTCCGTTCATTGACCGCATGAATGAAATAGGTTGAGGCGATTTGATCCTGCCACCGCATATACAGCGGGTCCCGATCCACCTTACCACTGCTATATAGAGTGGGCCACACCACGATCTGCAGATCATAAGTCGTGAATTAAAAGCAACATGTGCATTATATCGTTATAAAAAATACCGGTATTGCACGGGTTGATCGTGGCAGGCCACTCGTTTTCTGTGTGTCCTAATTGGATTATGGATGCTTATCTCATATTCTAGCGTGTATAATCTTTTATGTTATTTTGAAAATAAATTAAACATTTTCCACATTCATTTACCATGCACTAACATGCTGGTGCTATAAATGTATTCTTTTTTTTTTCAGCGTTGTATCAACAGTTCTATCAGTGCATTAGATCATTATTTGAAATTTCATCACTTATTTCATTTTCATAGTTGCATTCTTTTGAAAAAAAGGTGTGCTACAACTGTGTCATTAACTTTGGGCTGAAAGAAAAACACTAATTTTATCTGCTAAACACCAAGAAGTGCACTCGTAACTGTCCTACAATTGTTTCACGGCTCGAAACGCGTTTCTTTCTTATACGTAATATTTTATGTGATGGAGCAGGAATAAGCTTTGTATTTATTCCTATACGTACAAATTCTCCAGCTTTACTTGAAAGACTTGTACAATAATTCCATTACATTGGGTGTCAATATCGAGCGAACTGTATACATCCGGTTGCAGTAGTCAGTGCGTATTATTTTCAATTGTAAAGAAAACAAGTTTACGTTGCTAACACAAAGTGGTAATTTTATTTCCGACGTGCTAACGCTAATAGTATTTCTCAAACATTATTTAAATTTGGGATGCAAACTCTAGGCGTGCTAATATCAAGTGGGTTAGATGTATGATTCCCTGTAAAAACATTTTTTTAACTTAAACTTGTTTTAATTTGTTGTGGAAATCGTTTTTACGCGAGTTACCACTAGGCAAAAAAATTTACTTCCGCGTAACAACGTTGGTATTGTTTTCAAATATAGTTAGCCATGGCTCTGTCACTTGTGGATTTACTCGGAGAAACACTTCTGGTCGCAAGACACGCCAACAAAATAGCCAATAATGACGCCAACGGGGAAACTTTAACGAGTTTTGAACTTGGAGAATACGGGCTCCCTGCCGGACACCTGCCTACCACCTGCCAGAGCAGAGAAGGAAACATTGCGGACCGCACCTCGGACGCAACAGCTGACGAAGAAATGAAACAAGGTATGAATTCGCCCTTTACTGCCTACCTTAAACATCAATTTTCGTGGGAAAACACTAATTATCTCTGCCAAGGAGGTTACGTTTTCGTCAGATTTGTGTTGTCTGTGAATCTGTCTGTCTGTCATCAAGATAACTCAAAAAGTTATGGTCCGATTTTGACGAAATTTACAGGGATTGTTAGATATGTTAAGAGGCACATATGATTAACTTTTGGTGAAGATCCGTTCATCCGTTTGTTTGTTTGTCGGCTTCATTTTTCTCAATGCTATAACTCAAAAAGTTATGAACGGATTTTTATGAAATTCATACAAATTGTTAATTATGTTATGAATAATAAATGACCAAATTTTTGTAACGATCTATTAGTTTGTTCGCTCGTTTGTCACTGTTTTTAATTTATATGCTTGTTAGCACAGTGAATCAATAAATAATGAATGGATCTTTATGAAATTTATCGGAAGTCTTAGTAATATTAAAAGGCATAAATGATCAAATTTTGGTGGAGATCGGTTAGTTCGTTTGTATGTTTGACCCGTGTTTGTCATAATGCTTGTTAGCAGCATAACTAAAAAAGTTATGAACGGACCTTCAAAAAAAAAAAAATTACTGAAGCTGTTAAAACTATTGAAGGGCACAAATGATTAGATTTTGGTGTTGATACAAAGAAAATGATAGCCTCAGAACCAATTTTAATTTTTGGTAACCGTTACCTTTCTTGGCGGAGGTATACGCTCTTAAGAGTGCTCAAGTTTTGAAAGTGAGTTAGCCAATCATGTGGTGAAGCAGTGTTTTTAACCACAGGGACGCTGCATGTCAGTTGAGTACGCAATAGCATGACGCAGGGATAAAATAATGAACCCCTTAGTTATCTTGATAACCCAAAATGCCATGCGGCCGATTTTCGTATTTCCTAAAATAAATTAGGACTTGCAACACACGAGATATCTCGTATCATCGTCCATTTCGAAAAGAAAATCTCTACCAGCTTTAGCTTTTCCATGTCTCGCCTGAGTTATCCATATGTACCGTTTATATAACGTTCTAAACAGGTAATATAATTTTCCTTACAGGACCGGCAAGCTGGCCTGTATGTATCTATCATCTATCATCAGAAGATGAAGATGTACTGTATGCAAATGCATGTTGTATTCACGCTGTTATATTTCCAGTTATCCAACTATAAAATTAAATCACGCTATTTAGCACACAATATTTGGATAGTTCCTGTTTGAAAAGTTACCTACTTGTTAACCCTACACCGACGAACCCAAATCGAGAGTCTCACAAAAAATCAATATTATTTAAATTGTAAAGATATGTTGAGTTGACATGCACTCTGAGGTTTAAGGTTAAGGAGGTAGCGAAGAAATTTGTTTCTCCATGAACTGCCATATACTTAAAGACCCAATACTTCTTGCGCATGAAACGTTCAAATCAGCATAGGGACCTCGAACAGTAAGCAAACTGTATGTGAAAATGCAGGGGATGAGTTTGTCAATAGAAAATATAAATTGCTAATGCAAATTAACAGTTGGCAATTACTACTGCTGTTAGAACACTAAAATTAGCTAAATTTATCAAAATTATTTCTGTCTGTTGCTGATGGCCTCTGCTGCTGACGAATGTGTGTCTCTTACTATTAATGTAGGTACTTCTTGCATCGCCATGAATCATTTTTTTTTTTTGTAATGTGATGCTTAACGTTCGTTACGTAACTGGCGTAGGCATGAATAACAGAGATACGCAGGAGTAAAGAGTCCCAGATAGTTTCAGCTTTTGAATTTTTAAATTTTGTGATATGATGATGATTACCGACTTGATAGGTCGGATAGTCGGTGGCTCGAATGGTCCGCCGTACGCCCTGAATTTAAAGGAAGCGTCTGGAATCTAGATCCTAGATTATCATGGACCAGTTACATCTATTAATAAACGACCGTAATCGCTCAGAAGATGCAGCAACATGCACCATGCTTTTTTTTTTTTTTTTTTTTTTTTTTTAGGCAGAGGCAAGAAACGTGTGGTGCTATTAGCTACCGTGTATGCTGAGTTACAGGTACCGTACGGCGCGTATTTATATGCAGCTAGCCTGACAAAAATTATACAGTCCCGATACAGGCATTGCCAATTTAGAAATTTTACAATGCGGTTGTGAAAGTTTCCAGAGCAATCAAAATGTTGTAAAGTCGGTACTAATCATCATAAGCGTGATTGAGGTTATGATTGACAGTTCAAGCACTTGTAGAGGCCAATGCAACAAGTACTTCATATGTTGATGGTTTGTTAGAACACGGGGAGCTTCTTACGATAGGATTTCGTTCTGCTCATCCTGCAATATTCCCCATCATTTTTCACACTCGCTTGAGATTCACTTCTTATAATGATGATTCAGAGTCATCGTTAGCTGTGATCAGACGTCATGTAGCTTCTAGTTGTTTGTTAATTAAATTTACGATATTATTTCGCTAGTCATCTTGTACTGCACCCTCAATGAAATCTCTACAACGGTTTGTTCACCTTTTACAATTTGAATCTAACGGACTTTTGTTTATATTTACGTCTTTAACAGTAAATATAAACCTACCCTTATAGCGATTTCTTGGTGTGGATGACTCCTCTACGTTCCATCCTAACTTTTTTCCAGACGCGGACGATTACAGTCTGGTGTCCAAAGACGGCGTGGTGTTGGACATCATTAACGTGCGGGATTTGATCTGCTCAGACCTGGTCATTGCTCTGTACTTCACATCGTCTGCTTCTCCGGACAGCAGGTGCGGGCACTTCATATTCCTGTTACCGGCCAGAGCCGGCGCCGTTACCCGCCAGAGCCGGCGCCGTTACCCGCCAGAGCCGGCGCGGTTACCCGCCAGAGACGGCGCCGTTACCGTTGCAAAAGATGATGAACCTGCAACAGATTCTCTCCCGTGAATTTAGAAGAAATTCTTACTCAATTAGCTCCAGAACTCTGGCCATAAGTTCTTTTGGGTAGCTGTAGGTTATCGTACCTATATCCATGGTTGGTGTTGTACAGGATTGTTTTAACGTACGCTCAGGGAGCATAGGGTTTGAAAGAATGTTTATAATAGAGACGGTGTACTCTCACATGAGCTTATAAAAGCCGCAAATGACACCCTATACTCTGTCGCGCTTCGACAGACTCACCACCGCGAGAAACTTCATTCCACTCGCCGTGTCGTCACTCGCGACTTTCCTTTGGTTGTGTGACAGTGCACTGTCTTTAATAGATTTTTTTGGTATGGTGGATCGCAGTTGAACCGTAGGGCTATGTTTAATACAGTTGCCCATCTTTTGTTATGAGGAGGCATAGCCCCAGAAAAATGGCAGAAGTTACTCGTAGCTCTAGTGACCCATCCTGGATAACTGTCTTCTGTGCCTACTTTGGATCTTTTCCCCTAGTTTAACTATAACTGTGTTTGTGCCGCTCGTATTTAAACTATATAGTCTTGCTCTCCTTATGAGGGATCAATGGTCTATGCTTAGGTTCCTTGTTCCTTCGTCTCTTTCGATCAATTTATCGTAATTGGAGAGGCTTAAACTTGGAGCTAAGCTAGATCCCATTTCACTATTTTTCTTACAAATACTAGGAACTAATTTTTTAAGCCAAAGCAGTCCTTGAATAAATAGAGCAATAGCCACTGTCGAGAAACGCTCGTCATGTCTGAGTATTCGCTGTATTCGAGTGAGCGACAAGACTCAACCGTTTGTCAACTTGAAATTTTCTGATACTTCCAAAAAATTCATCTAAATAGCAATACTGAACGGTAGTACAGCGGAGCTCCCTGCCCCCACCGCTCCCCGTCAGGGAGGGACAAAAGATCAGACCTAGGTTTAGGTTAGTTAGGTTCGCCCATTCTATGTCATCCATGGGAGAAGCGAACCAAGCAGGAGCACCCTGTAGGTTGCCATAGCCATCCATCCATTTAGCTAGGCCTTCAGGACATCGCTCCTAAGTGCCCACTTTGCTTTCATCCAGTTTCATTCTCCTACTTTAATGAAGTTTGTGTTCTCTTTCTTCTTTCCTAATCATTCTATGCCCATGCGCGTTGATCCTTTCTGGGAACACCCTCGTGCATGGGTTCCTAGTTTTATTTAGTCATACAATATCTCTGCCTTTTCCTTTCCTAGACTGTCAAATTTGTAGTGAAATAGGGAAGCTGCAACTATCATATATAGTCATAACAATTTAGGTTGCTCCCTAATCAGTAATCAGTCTATATACAGTAGACTTTTTTTACCTCGTCATTCGTGCCATTTTTTTTTGGGGGGGGGAGGGGTCGTAATCGAGCAGATTAGGAACTTTTATGGTATACAGAATGTGCTTGCGCAAAATATTAATTTGTGTAGCGCTTAGTCTAGGGAAAAAAACCCTGCATAAATTTGGTGGGGGTATCGATGCATGGTGGCGTTGTACGTAGCGGTTGTATGACTGATTTTAACAGCATACATGAGTACCTGTTAACGACAGTCTTATGAAGTATAGAATTCCGGGTAAATTGAATGATCATTGAGATTTAGAAATCGTTATTATTCGGTTTATATCGTTATGATTATCTTATATGGACGTTATTACCGAAAGAAGTTATTTTTATTCCTGATACAACTAGCTTAAGGTTTCCTCCCTACAACTTTCACGGGAGGCCTAAGAAGAGAAAAGAAAGAAAGAAGGAAAAACAGAACGTGAAGTATCTCAAGCGAAGCATATGGAACCCCGGGAACTACAAATCGGGAACGAAGAGGAAAAGCAGTGGGAAAGATTACCAGCAAGTAGTACGAATAACGAAAGAGTCAAAGTTGGCGCGAACAAAAAGACGTCCAGGATTCCCTACCCAGGCTGATGATAACCTACATACATGTCAGGTCTCTGGGTGCACGACTTTCCACTGTAGAGAATGGACGAACACCCATCTTATCTGACCCTATATGGCTCCTCTGATGTCTCGCGAGGGCTATTAATAATATTTCCGACGCATTCTAGTCACTTTGAATAGCAACTTCGTCGACCTGCCTGCAGCTTAGCCTTACCAGCTTAGCTCTGCTACGGTAAAACTCTCCCGGAGCGCTTGTAAACAAGTCTTCCTTGCCTGCTTTACTCTTTCTCTTTATCACAGCTGGCTCCCACGTCCCGCTTACCACTGAGTATGTTTTCCTCCAGCTGGACTGGTCTCAACGACTCGTTTATTTGTCCTAGCTATCATGAAGTAGCTGTATGCCTCACATCTTATTTGCGCTGGAGATGCTAATGCCACTATGCAAGTGTTATGTTTGTTGACATGACCGACGATTGACCGTAGGCCGCCTCACAGCTCAGCCTGGTTGTACAGTTGGACAAGGGCCTCACCAAGATCTTGACTTGTCTTTCCATCAGATTCGTGGCTCCAGTTTTCCAGTTTATCTTTGTCAGTGCAGTGAATCTTTAAGTACTCTTCGCCAGTTTTTCATCTGTGTATCACACCTCTAGACATAGGTACTCTTCACAAGTTGTTCACATTATATTGTTGAGCTTGTGGAGTCGTCACCAATTCTGTTCAAGATCTTTATGTTGAATGTACAGAGGTCTCCGCCTTGACTGGAGACCCGTCAATAATTCAGGAAACCGATGGATGGGTTGTAGTGTTTCTAGTGCATTTGAATTCACAAGTGCCATACGTATAGTAATGGTTGTGTCACTGTATTCTCAGTAACGACGCATATCGCTAATAAGTATCATTTTATCGTATAGGGAGTATTCTATGCACGTCGAGGCTAAACGTTGTTTTGAAAATTGGTATCTTAGAGATTAAGCCAGTGACATTCCACTTATTCTTGAGGTTTGAAGATTATGCTAATCGTGCTTATGCTGTGTTTACTAGCAGCTCATAAGTACGAGAAACTTATTTTGGGTTAAGCAGAAACTCAGACGTGCGAAATCACAGTTTTTGCATGATACCCTGCATGAGATGATCGTGCGGCAATCTTTCGTTTGCCGGAAATTCAACACTGAGACGTCATTTTATGCTTACCAGAACTCAAGAAGTACGAAATCATTTTTCCTTGACAAAAGCTCATAATATATAGACGCTACCAGCCTCATATTTCATTCACTAATCAAAAGATGCCAGTTCATTATTTCATTTACCAAAAACTCGGAGGTGTGAGATCATTAATCGTTTGCTGGAGAGTCAGCGGGGGATCATTTTTCATGTGGCAGAAACCCGAAGGTGTGAGTTCATTTTTCTGACTTGGCAGGGAGATCACGGCCCATCTTGAGACACTAAGCCAGTGCCGCGGCCACAAGCTGACGACTAAGGGGGCGCAGCGCACCCCCGACGGCCCAAGGGAAGCGTCTGTGGTTGTGGTGGTGGTGGCAGGTGACGAGGCCTGTTACAGGTGTTACTTGGCCACCTCTTCCTTCTGCACCGTCCCTTATCATCACCATCGCATCAGGGTAAGAACCAGTATTTCTATTTTGTTAAGCAACTCAAATAAGTTACTACAGTTTATTTATAATTCAAGTTTAATCGTATCTTACTCCAATTGTTTATTTATCACACAATAGTTATTTATCTGGCGGCGGCATAATATGTGGCGCACCTTGGATCCGGGTACAGTATGTGTGCCTAGGTCAAGTACCTATAGGTCAAGCACAATAGCTAGGTCAATTCGTATTCTAACTGAACCTAACTATCCCAACCTAACCTAACACTGTGTAGTAGGTCATTCACTACACCTTCGTTTCCTATTATGTCTATTTGAACATTAAGCTCAGGGCTGAGCTTATTGGTATTCCTCGAATATATTTTAAGAAGATATACTGGTGAAAGAAATAGCGTTGAATTATCCCGCAGCTACAAATTAAAATGAACATATTCGCCAAGATGGTTACTGAAAGCGTTTGTTCTGAAGGTGCGCCGCTCCATTCTGTGTGTCGCGTGCTTCGACGAGGTGGGTACGGCAATGCTTCAGTCAGTTGCAAGCGGTGCATGCCCGTAATTATTCTATCGTTATATTCTTGAAAGACACTAATATCAATTGCTTTTTTAAAACTGATTGATAGGTGACTAGCTTATTGTAATGTTTTTCTGTACTAATTGCACCTTTGGCGCGTATGTGAGCATGTAAGCGTTATTAAGTATTTTTTAGCTACGACGTGAACAACTGAACATCCGACTCTGGTTTCAGCTTGTTAGAGATAGGGTTATTTTGAAAAAAAAAAAATGTTGGTACTACCTATGTTGTGTTGCAACGCTGCTGTTCATCGTAAAACTATTGCATCAGGATAAGACTTCTGCTTGGTTCCATCACTTAATTCAGTTGATGTAATATTTAAGTTTAATCTGGCGTCGTTGCTAACTTGCTATGATGGCCTTCACTCCCACTGCACTATGTTAATATTCTATGCTATGGTTCCAAAGCTTATATCGGGTTTACAAATTTTTTCAAGTTTATAGCTGATATTATTTTTATAGTTCGATGGTATTAATGCCATCGCATTAAAGAAGACTCTCTTTTTGCATATGGGTTCGTAAGCCAAGTATTTAATAAACTAGGTTACAGCCTACGTTTAGGTTGTTTACTCTTAATATCCAAGTAGCAACCCGTCAGCTATATCACTTCCATTGGCCCCGTCCTCCTTTCTTTCTTGTGTCGGAGTCGTTGAATGACCTTATTTCAGTTCACAAGTAGCTCTCTAGCCCAATTTTCATTTATTTCTATAGTCCTATTGAACGTTACCCATACTTCACACGTGTCAAGCAGTGCAGTGTTGGCTTGATATGGCTCTCAAATACCTCCCAATACGATGCCGATAGCTGCGGCTCGCATTTTATTTTCATTTTCTTATGGAGCGGCTTGAAATGTTTGAGCAATAAGCCGTAATGGAGGAAGTTGATGCCCGAGTCTATTGAAGCAGACCTCGTTGATGCAGGCGTGTGTGTGTGCGAAGTGAAATAAGCCGAGCGTTATGGCGAGTCTTCCCTAAATATTTGGCTGGTGTTTAGGGGCTGTGCTGGGGTGGGGATGCTGAGGGAGTCGTGGAGATGCAAGGAGAGGGGGTAGGGAGAAATAGAGAAAGAGGAAACGAGGGAAGGGATTGGACATGAACGATAAGAAAATGGTGAGGGAATAGACGAAGGAGCGGGAATATAGAGGAGAGAACTTTAGAAACAGTGGAAAACTGGAAGGGTAGAATCTGGGAAAGCTTGATATGCTCGAAGAAAAGAATCTGGAAAGGATTATACAATGGGGATTAGAAAAAAATAGAATAGACGAAGTATTGGGAGAGAAGGAGAGGGAGAAATATGAACAATTGGAACGGCTATATTGAAAAAGCCGAAAGAAGAAAAGGAAATGTGAAAAATTCAGGGCAGAATCTCTTTCTGGGCATCGGATGGGCTATACGCAATGTAAGGTTAGGGCAAGGCTTATGAGACTAACTGGTTAACCCAGGGGGCGGAGCCAAGCTGTAGTGAATCATGGGAAATGGGCTTGTGACGTCACAAAAACAAAGTACGTTTATCAGTAGCTATTTTGCATCGTTTCTTCAACATTTCATTTGGGCCTCCAGAGTGTCATAAATGTTCTACAATCATTATAGTTACACAAAAATATGTATCAAAGCATCTACGAGTTTTTTTTTTAGCTCTCTGAAGGATAAAATTTTGAAAGAACGTTGGTTAAAAGGCTCGTAAAACATCAGATGAATTCAATCGGCAAATGCCCGCAATAACATGTGTCAGAAGCACTTGTAGAGCCAAGTTTATCATCTTTAAAATGCAATGCAAATGCTGCGCGCGTTTCAGCAGTATAACAGTAGGGTGGCGTCCAACACGCGTTAACTAACTTGCAAAAAAATCACCTAACCGTATTCCTTATACCTAAACTGTCTTACGGAATGATGTTGTTGAAACTGGCGAATGTTAAAGCCATAATTTTTCCACTGATGTTATAGTTTATACGATTAGGAGAAGCGGATATGTTAACGACGCGCACGTGACGGCGCAGCTTAGGGCAGCATTTTACCGAAACTCTCCGACCGGGAGCGCGCCTGTTACGGAAAAAACAACCTAAATAATAATAAAATTTTATCCTTCAGAGAGCTAAAAAAAAGTTCGTAGATAACTATAATGATTGTAGAACATTTATGACACTCTGGAGGCCCAAATGAAATGTTGAAGAAACGATGCAAAATGGCTACTGATAAACGTACTAGTTTTTTTTTTTTGACGTCACAAGCCTATTTCCAATAATGCACTACAGCTTGGCTCCGCCCCCTGGGTTAACCTGTTGAGTCTCATTATCCTTGTGGTTAGGGCTAGCTTGGGTCGTCCAATTTATGTCACGACAAGTTGTCAACCAAAGGTCAAGGTTAATTTATGAGATTGAATGCGCCGCATTTGGAATGTCTTTTCTTTCTCTTGTGTTCACTTTGCTTCTGCAGCTTTTGATTTTTTGGTGGTTTTTCTTCCTACTAACGTAATTATATATACTCGTGCTCGTCGTTTGTTTTGATATACTATTTTCATTTTTCTTTTCTTACTCTCTTTGGAGCGCTGTGCCCGCTGTTGGCTGATAGGCTAACTGCTATTAGGGGAGCCCAAGAAATAATTTTCTATATACAGTATAGATACAGTCTCCCCAGCTTCTGTAACAGAGTTTCAGGAGCGACAAATGAAGGGAGATGTATTATTTCAGATGTAGCGTGAAACCCAGGCGCGGTGGCATTCCCTCTTGGAATCAACAGCGGAACAAATCGTCACGACTCATTAGTAAGCGTATAAAACTGGAAAAAAGGTGGACACTTCGGTTAAACTTGTGTAAGGTATGGTGTTCCTCTAGGGGCACTAATCCGCGTCACGTACAACGGGCGAAGCTAACAACACCTATCCCTAACCATACCTAACCTTTGAGGGGAGCAAGGGTAGCACGAGAAGAAGGGAAAGTTAAAGTATGGAGAAAGAGGGAGAACAGGAACAAAATATTGATTAATGGGGAGAAGGGAGAAGAGAGTGGATATTTAATTAATTTATTCAATGGTCAACACACGTGCTCATCTATTTCCTGTTTTCATCGTACGTACACCTCGTATCACAGATTTTTTCTCGTTTCCGAGTGATTCCTGAACGGCATTTGTGTGTAGTTGCTGATTGGAACCATTGTCATGTAAACAGAGAAAGTGCAGGAAATGAGGATATCCCTGGATCTATCTTGAATTTCAGTCAGGGTTGTTGAGCCGACTCCACATGAGTCGGTCAAGTACGGGACTCCAGGCGTCGGAGTCGAAAACTGGCCGACCCAAGAATTGGAGTCGGACTTGGCGCGTCTGACTTTGCAACCTTTTTTATTTCTGCTGCTGTAATTCGTTTGTAACACCTATTCAGAACTTAAAATATTTGCATTCATTGTTTCACCGCTTCTGTAAAATAAGGTTGGCTTTCAGAAATAACTTCTATTTTCTAATGCAGTGTTCACAGCAGCTGAGTATAATATTTAACTGCTGCAGTTCGTACGGCGCTTCTGCAAACGATGTGGACTTTCTCACTATGGATTACTTCTGCAATGCAGTTGTAACAACAGTTCAGTGGCCAGTTGCGGTGCGGCGGCTAGTGCAGCTGGAGCGTAGCTTCTGCAAAAATATTGTGCGCTTTCAATCCTACCAAAAGGCCGGAAACCAACTTTTGTATAGCTAAAAGAATTTCAAGGGCAATATTTCCAGAGATTTTACGGTTCCGCTGCGATCGGAATGGGACGGATTGCTTTGAGAGCAAATAAGAATTATTTTAACTGGAATGGAGATGGACGGCCATGGCAATGTTATCGGATCCCATTTTCTTTCGTGGCAAACGGTATCGGATGGCATTTTTTCCAATCGCTGCCCTTTGTGCCGAGGGCTTTAGGATTCTTTCTTGCCAAAAGTTTTTTTTCTTTTGAAAGTTCACAAAGCGTTGCATGCTGACCAGTTCCAGTGGGGAGGTAGAGTTAGGGTTTTTTGGCAGATGGGGTAGGGTTTTGGTCTTCTATTGAAGGAGGCCCCATCTGGGTAAAGAAAGTAAGAAATATGGTTTATGTTGACTGAAATTGAGTAAACTTTTTGTTGTATTCGTGTTTAACTACGTCAATTATCTTCCTTTTTAATGATGCTTCACTGTGTTTCGGCTTGAACTCGAGTCCCTGGGATTATCGGATGTAATGTATAGCAAGTTGACTTCGGGCCTCACCAGCCCTTACATGTGCCTGCTACCGATATTTACCTGCCCATGCTTGTGGCGCGTTTTTGCGTGTATACGAAACAACTTTGTTTGGGAAACATCTATTTGGTAAGAAATCTACAGGACATGAAGGATATCGACACATACCATTGCGTCTGATGCGTGAGGCAGTCCTCTGTACTCTTGATAAGTTAGAAAGCAAATATGAAGCCTTATGTTAGGCAGTACACCGCATTGTACGGATTGCAATAGGTGGGAATCAACGAGTATCACTGTTGCAATCACTCGTGGAGCAGGTGCAGTGGTTAAACCTAATCTATAATATTGAGAATACTTAATTACAATTGTTTCAAGGTTATTAAAAAACCTTTGTTTTATACTGTACGAAGTGCTGAATCGTATTAATTTGTTTGCAAAGCTGTTCCTGAATTAATGTTCGATACCGTGTCC
The DNA here is from genome assembly GCA_001587735.2 of Parhyale hawaiensis. Taxonomy (NCBI): domain Eukaryota; kingdom Metazoa; phylum Arthropoda; class Malacostraca; order Amphipoda; family Hyalidae; genus Parhyale; species Parhyale hawaiensis. The sequence goes on along the minus strand of LQNS02276481.1, from coordinate 8,783,593 downwards.
TTCTACTGTAGTCAGATAGAGTTTTTTTTAAATAAATCAAAAGTGTTGGATCTGAATGCAGCGTTGCATTCTAGCTTTGCTTGTTTTGTTTCATGTGATTTTCTAAGCGACGTAAATTCCTAAATCTTCTAGATTCATTATTTTCTTTACGTACGGCATTGGAAGGGCTTTTCCTGGACTTTCAAGTGCCCACTTTATTCATTTATGGATGTGGCAATAAGTCTATTTCTGCTAAAAGTGATGTTTGAATCAGCCAGAGGGCTGACCAGGTGTCTTTATGAGAGTTCTTATAAAACCAGCACGTCTAATCTTTCACAAACTTATATTAATATAGTGCGTCAGTACATCTGCCAAGGAAAGAGCCGAATCCAAATTGGTCAGTCCTGCTTCCACTTTGCTCTCTTCCCATGTCCTATTCTTATTTATATTACGGACTTCTCTTCTTCCTTCTCTTTCCTGGCATACTGTTCCCATGAGCGCTTTGATCCTGTGTGGGAACACCGTCTTGCACCCGTTCCCCGTTTCTGTCGACATGCTATATGTACTGTAGCTTAATTCTTCTTCCTCTGTTAGATCACCTTAGTTCTGGGGACAGAAGCTTAAACTATTGAATACGGTAATTTAATCTAATCAGCCGTACTACAGCTGGAGTCGTAATTGTAGTTTAGACCGAACAATTAGCAGAAGTGCGATAACCTCCCATACCGTGGTATTTATCATGGCTGGAATCCAAAAGTAGCCAACGGACAGACGTTGCAAGAACTCCATGTAGTGCCGCCGACCAAAGTAGCTGCAGTCGGGGAAGAAGTTCGGTCAATAATCGATTAATTATCAGAAATTAAATTCATTGGACACAGCGTCATAAACTTTGATGACAGTTGGTGAATTCGGGTTGTTGTGTGGTCTGGTTTTTATGAATTTTCTGCTGTTAAAACTTGCGTTCATTAATCCTGTGTCGGATCAACTATGAGAGACATAATTATTTGTAGCAGATAGCACTGTAATTGACTGCGCTGGCATAGTATATCAGACTTAACCGGTATCGATATTAGCTACAATAAGCTTCTTATGTGCATTCTTTGCTATGCCTGTCAAGAGAGCTTTGCGGCGTCCGGAGTGCTGATTCGACAATTATTGTTTGGTATGCGCAGCTGGGTGGGGGCACCTGCCTGACCAGGAATGGGAGGGTGGGGGGCTCGGGTCGTTGAACCTTCCGTTTCGGCACCATAGTTCTTAGCGACCCGTGGTCGGCTGCGGCTCTACTTACTCCTCTGGGGCCAATTGGCCCCAAAGTTTGCTTACTTTACTGTACCCTAAACCCGATTACTATAGGCTGCATAATTTTTGTTCCAATTAAAAAAGTTCTTTGGCCTATTGCATTCTGTGAAGAAAAGCATTTATAGCGAAGTTGTATGGTCTGGTTAAAATAGGCTTAGGGGGCGAGAAACCCATTTTCCATCATCCTGCCAAGCTTTTCTAGTTGCTCTTTTGCCCTTCTCCGGAAGGTGGAGAAACGTTTTTCTAGGAATAACATTGTGGAAATCACCATATATGATCATTTGCCCGTTAAAGGGTTAGGCTTACTGTAAGCTGCCCAGTGTTGACCGTAGAGTGTTTTTTTTTCCTATGTGCCCTCCTATGTAAGCACTAGGTTGATTTAACCACAAATGGAAAATATCTATGTTCATTTTCATCGGGTTGAGAGTGACAAGCATTATATGTTGAACTTATTCTTGAAAATTTGAAATTGACGACTCACGAAGCTTGGAGCTAGAGGCAGATCTTGCGTAATATTACAGTACCTAACTTTTTTTTTTAATTCTAGAAAGGTCGACAGAAATAACTCCTGTGCTAGGACAACCCACACAGCAATTCAAAACCCGTAAATTAACCTTTAAACGAAGCGAAGTTTCTTGCACACATCACAAAAGAACCAAGCCTGGCGCTGGACAAAATTAGCTTGCTCAACTTCTTTGCCACAGAGTTGTGGCCCTCGTCCTCCCCTGATCTGAATCTAATGAGTTTTTTATTATGGTCCATCTTCAAGTCAAAGATCTGTACAAAATCACATAAATATCTTTCAGCTCTGCCACGAATACTTAACAAAGCATGTGATGGAGAAATCTAGGCGTAAATGTTGCGAATTCAATTTCTTGCCAAGAAAAGTCCACAATTAAATTTGTACTCCAGGAGACGGAAACAATTTCTCACCTAAAACTGTATTGTCAAATAAATGTTCGAATAATATGCATGCATTTTAGGATATTGCAACAAGATATTGCTGCAGTTAAGATACTGTAAGCTTGAATAAATAAATTTATTATCTCTACGCCTAGCGCAAATACTGTAAATATTATTTATCTCCGGCATCCTTATTGTGTTCTAGATTGAGATTTTGTAAAGAGATATTGCTGCATTTAAGATGCTAAAATCGAGAGTTAATCCGTTTATTACCCTCGCACTACAAAGCACTGCAGATTTGATATACGAAGCCGGCTGCGTGCATCACCGTAGTGTCATTCAAAGCTCTCTGCACGGCGTTATCTTATCTCCGGCAACTCATAAGCTGTACAGAGGCGGTCGGCCTGCGCTTGATGTTAAATCACCACTGCGCGCTTATTTTTCAAGTCTTTTATCAAAGGCTTTTGCATTTATAATAGCGATAACGTGTATAGTGTGATTGGATGAATTTTGCCGCATCCGATATACAAAAAATTTTCCTGGTTACATTAATACTGAAAATCTGTACTGTCTACTCTGCATAATATTACTCTTTTTGGCATATTATTCTTCCTGAAATAAACTTGGAAAGTGTGTTGGTTTCTGTCGCTGTGTTTTAGTGTAAACAGTAAAAGAAAATTACAGCATGACAAATAAGTTATTCGTACAAGGAATTTATGAATTGATAAATAAGTTATTGTAGAAACAGGCAAAATATACGAATTATTTAATGTAGTTAACGAGGATCGAAGCGCTATTGATAGCAGATTCATTGTCCACTAGGCTATAATCTTGCACCTAATTGGCTTTGAAACAAATTATTACACCCACTACTTCCACACCGTGTATATAAATGTTTGTATTTAATATTCCCATTAAATATACGTACCCATATTATAGCTTTCTATGTAACCATACATGCATATTTTTTAAATATTCATGTTGAAAAGACCGCTCTTTTGTAGACCGGATGGTTTGCCTGCACCCTGTTAGCGGAAAAGGTTCTTCTGTGCTCGCACTACATGTTATCTCCCATAATTGGAGGTCAGATGGGTAAAGTGAGCTAACTACCTGGATTTCCAAGAATACCAGCGGCTTCTGCGTACTTGCGAAGGAGGACGCATCCGGTTCTCGCAGCACTGCCGAGCACAGACTCGCATCGATTACTGAGGCAATAAAATCCTCCTAAGGATTGTTGTTAGCTCTCTTAATGAGCTTCCAGGATTGATTGGTTCTGTTTGTTTTTTGGGGGACCAAGAACAGTGTTAATGCTGGTGTCAGCCTGACCACTCCCGTAATGTCTGTCACTCCGCAAAGCGCACAGTATCTTTATAGTAAAAACTTTAAACACACACCGGTTTGCGATTTCTTTGGCGTAGAGAATGATTTTGTAACGGCACTATTGAGCATACTGGTATACTTTTCTTGGTGAATGATTTTGAGTGGCCTGTTGTTAGAGTGCTGGGTTTGGATGCTCAAGTTCGTGCGTTCTCCTCTTCACCAGCAATGGAGGTTTTGGGGTACTCGTATTGCTGTAATCAGCGTTTCTGGCCTGCACACCTTGCAGGGGTACTGACCCTAACTGGAGATGGAAACGGTCGGAAGATCACAGTTGTCACATGAGCCTTGCGTTTTGCCGTTGCCGTTGTAGCTCTGAGAATTAGAATCGACTGCAGCCGTGCACTCCTCTGGGGCCTAGTTGGCTTGTACATTTAGTGCGAAACGGTACATGCTTTTTTTCTATTGGGTGTCCGGTCAAGTTGACTGTACCCCAACTTCACTTGACTGTGGTATGGAACGGACGTTCGCCCTTGCTGTTCCCATGAGCGTTGACTCGTACGTGGGCTTACGTTTCTCTTGGCATTCTTCATGTCCCTTCTTTCTTCCTCTCTTTCGATCATAGTGTACTCTGTGGGTAGGGAGGCTTAATCTAGGAGAATAATACTACTACTACAGTGGACGTTTGCCATTGACTGCTTCTACAGAGGAGCGAACGCCATTTTCGTTCTTGAACATTTATTAAATTCACAAAGCTACACTCCGCTGTGACGAAGCAATTGCGAGGATGTAAGGGCAACAGAATGATGCGTGTCCGTACACGCGAACAACGGTTGTTCGGAACTTTGTGGCTCAGTGCTTGCCGAGCGATTGCCGTGGGAGATTGTCTGCGGGTTGCGGGTGTCCGCAACACCTTAAGTTTTTGTTTAGAAGAGGTATTCGCCCTCATCTCATTCATATATAGTAGAGTGACACCCTCCCTTCATGGTGAATAGTTTAAAATACAAAGTTACTTTTGCTCAGAAGAGTCGCTTGTTCTCATCTCATTACAAAGCGTGACTCTGCCTAGCGATTAGTAACTAATGCAAGATTACATCAAGTGCAGAGTTTTTTTCTTCGCTTAATTACTCATTATTTAGTTTAAAAAAGTTGTTCTCCAACTAATAGTCATGCAAGGCTTCATTTGAAACCACTTCCCATCGATAGAATTGGGGTTACACTGAGAATTTGTGCTGATGGCTGCCGGAAGTTTTATATATATAGTTAAGTAATTACTTCTAGATCCGTTACTATACAGAAGTTCACGTCTTTGTGTGTTGATAGCGTCACTCAATGTGTTCAGTTCGTCGTGATAACATTTGAGTGGTTTGCTCCCATGTGATCACTTAATTTATTTACTCAGCGGTATTGTTATCATGTTAAGCATGTCCTGTAGTTAAATTTAATTTTGATGTTCTCTAATGTCTCAGCATGTTCTGCAACCCTATCGAAAATCATAGGCATTTATATGAATATTCTATGTCTACAGCGAGCGGCTATGAATTTTTCATTGGGATGTAACCAAATATTGAGAGTAGTTAAAAGACAAGTTCGAAAATATTGATGGCTCGCCTATTCTTCGAAGGGATCGTTCGGTGACTTATTAAGAAGGTTTTCCCTTAGCTGCATTGTAATAATTATCTTATAGCTAATTTATACATTCATTTCAAACAAGTCCTTGCACTAAATATTGTTCTCGAAGTGGTCGTTTAGCGTATTGCTAGAGAAAATGTGTTCTTCTGCATAAAGTCTTGAAATATTTCTACAGATTTCAAAAATCTCTAATATTTGATCTCGCACTGCTTCCTTTACGACGTGCTAGAAAGATTTCTTCTTCGGCATCATTATTTTAAAAACAATTTCCACATTTACTCTCTAACAAGCGCTGTGCCAACATATGATACTGAATTTATGATAACCGATGATCAACCATCGAGACTTATTCTCAAACTAATGACATCCTAAACCAGACAAGTTCTCTGGCGAGAGACTGGCTGCTGCGCGACCCACCTCGACGAAAGATAACGCGGGTATTTATCAGCCAAATTAGCCGCTCGACCTCCTGGCCACGCCATTTATCCGACACGAGCTGCAGCAGTTGAACTTATATCGTTCATTAGGAACCTGATCTGCCGCCATTAGTCTCCTATTTTAGTTGGCTATAACAATGCATGCCATACTTCGAATGGTGCTTGCCCTGAGTAACTGGGGAGGAAGTGGGATGTCACAATCTGGAGTACAGGTATTTTTTGTTATAGCTAGGCCAATTTGCTTTATGCGCTTTGTAATATAAGTTTGGTTAAAAATTTGAACTTTCAGATACTCGATATAGTGTGCTTCTATTCACAATACATATAGCGAGCATCTCAAAGTAGAAGCATTTAATTCAAAACTTAACAATGCAGAGCAAAAGTGGGACAGCCTGTGTAAAAGTTCGGCGACTAGCCGAACTAGGTATTTTACTACTTCAATGGGTGTTTCCTTGTAACTAGTCAGGACTGCTCAAACAGAAGTAATGTTGCACACAATTGATATTTTATATCGTCGGCTTTTTCAATAAAGGAAAATATTAACTTTCGAATCGTTACAGCGACGAAATTATCCCGTCAAAGTACTGACTCAACGCATTTATTTTGCAGTCTATAGTCGGATAAAAATTGGTAGGCTTCCCACAAGATAGCTTGTGTCGTACGCTGGTCATAGCGGAGATAGTTGCCATTTTCAAACTGTGGAAATTAGTAACGATTTATGGTATCCGGATATTTGTAATTTCAGTTAATACAGTAAAGAATCTATTCAATTTGATACGCTGTACGGAAATGGTTCGCGGGCTGTATTGGATTCCTGCCTTATCGTGTTTACTGAACACCAGAGTATACGGTGACTCAGTCAACCGTTAGAGAAACTGGAACTGTTAAGTTACCGATAATAAAATCGCTTTATTGACAAGTCCAGCTGTTCAAAGGGAATTAATTCGGCTTTGTTCGAGCAACACAAGTTATTATCTTTTACCGGATAAGAGCCGTCAACCCTCGCCCTCGTGCTTCACAAGTTTCTCCGTCCTTGCAGAAAATGCTTTTCCCTGGGCATCGTAAGTTACCTGCCTTCGCTATAGCTTGAAAATAGCAACCAAATTTGGCACAACCGCTGTACCCGCTTCTGGAGATATCCGAATGAGCTGAGAAAGAAGCAACTCTTTGACTTTAGCAATTAAAATGCTGAAATAGTACACACGCAGTCAAAGTGTCAGTGCATAAACCCAGATAAATGCATTCTTTGAGACATATATTTATGATTTTTGATGGCTCCTGAAAATTTTAACCCTTGTCAAGCTGTTCCAATTATCATGGTCTATACTATATCTTTTTCCTGGCAAATGTATCTTTTCTAAATCGAATAAGCATTGTATTGGAGAGTACATGAATTACTTATGGGCCGCGTTATGTCAGCAGTGAGTCACGTGAATCACACATTAATTTTTTCGCTTGATTATCAGTGTCATTTTTAGAACTCAGAGTGGTGATAGCGATGATGCCGATGTAGTATGTGATCATATTGAGGATATAAATTTCAAGTTGCTTTAACAAACACGAGTCGTTAAACAAATTTAGTACATCTCACAAATATTAGCAGAAAGGTCGAAGTATTGGAAGTGTAAAAACGAACTGTCAAGAAAGAATTTAGCTGGATCCATTTGATATTAATGAAGCTGTTGGAGCGCAACTGGTCTCCGAACAAGAACTTGCACATACCTGCACACTCTGCACCAGATCGCGTGCCGTGATAGTGCCAACCGCAATCCCACAAAAACAAACACCCTCGATTCCCAACGAGTTATACCCGTTCCACAAACATCCAATAAACCGGCGGCACCGTTCTTTGCCTACCAATTTGGCGGACCAAACCATTATCCAGTTTAACCATCGACATCGTCATCGGTCACTTTTCCAAGCGTCGGTGGAGCGGCCCGGGCCCGAACAAAGGTTAATAAGCCTGCCGTTATGCGCTCTCTGCATGCTAAAGCCCCAAACAAAAGTCGTCCGGTCACTTCTTTTTCAGGATGAATAATTATTGCGGTTCAGTTTCTCATCCTCGGACTTGTTTAGCTGGTCAATAATACGCTGAGGACGCTCCGTAAATTATTTACTTTGACGTTAACAGATCGAGTTGCTTATACCGTATTTCTGGGAAGGTTGGAAGATTCCCTCGATATTCCATTGTAACGGTATTTTTAGATTATTTCTCATAGCTTTCTTCCAGTCGTCATACAAGATGAATGTATGTATACTCTGCAGGTTTTATTGTCACGCAACATTTATTAGTTGACGCTAACTTGCACTCCTATTTTTCAAGGATTTATGTTATATCTTGTATTGTACATGCTTTACATTTATCTATTATTCATTGTTCATCCTGTGCCCCATGAGGGTGTGGCATACATATATACGAGTCAGGATCTTGTTTGAAATTTGAATTGCTCCGGATTTTACTGAAAACTTTATATTTTGTATAGTTTTTGATGATCTTTCCAAAAGAAGCTACCGCAATTTCGAGAAATTTTTGCTAAAGCAGTTATGAGTTTTGCAATTAATTTTTTCCTATCTATTACTGAAAACAGTCAGACTTCTTTTTTTTTCTGCATTAAATTTCTCTTTACACCATAATAACCTAACCTAACGGGATAATAAGGACTAGCTGGACCCGTGAAACTTTCACGGCTTTGCAAGGCCTTTCAGACGGACCCGTGAAACTTTCATATCTTAGCATAGTAATGCCGCACTTACTCTACAACACCGGGACTCGATGTGCGATATGTTAAGTCCATCCTCTTTTTATTTTGCTGATAATTCCCAGCAGTGGCGTAGCCAAGGAGCGGTGAGCGTGGGAGGACGTACTCCCTCCCAGAAAAGTCTCACCCCCCCCCCAGAGAAAATGAGCCTTTACAAGCTCACATTACTTAGGGCCTGGTTTGTTTTGTCAAGCCGTTTCTCCCCCCCCCATGGAAATTTTCCTGGCTACGTGACTGATTCCCAGAAGCTGCTCCGTCTAACCAAAACCTTGGAATTCCCACGTTAGCAGCAAACAACAATACACGTTTATACAGAAGAGTTCTGGAGTCTATATATAATTATTAAAAAGACCTTGCCCAGCTGCACCGGACTGCTGACGCCCGCAGTATCTAGCAGCACTCTTGAAACTTTCACGGTCTGGCTTAAGGCGTTTCAGATAGATCAGTGAAACATTCGCATTGTACCATGGCAATTCCCAATCAACTTCACAAACTACACCGAGATTCGATGTATGATATCTTATACGACCAACCTTTTTGCTGATAATTACTGAAGCTGCCCTTGTCTAAGTGGACCCGAGGATTATAATTGTAAGTTGTTCTGTCTAACTGGACCCGTGGAATTCCATTGGCAACAAACCACTATACAGGTTCCCAAGGATTTATACTTGAAAATTTCAGGCGCATAAACATACTTAAAAAGACCTGGCCTGTTGCCGAGAGATTACTGACACCCGCCGTATCAAAGATATGTCAGCTTCCCTAAGTCGATAAATCACGAATTTTCTTCTATCTATTAGTGATGCAGAGCGTGACACGTAGATAGGTAGGTACTGGCGTATTACTTGGAGTATTACTACATAACTTGATTTAAAAGGCACTGCATGACTGGCTGCTTTGTCGGTAACTAAATAAGAGATGATGAACTAAAATAAGCTGGTATTACCGAAACCGTATATATGATATAGAATATTGATTCTCAACAACAAAGAAAACTCTAAAATCTGCAGCAGTCTGGATTTCAAACAAGTCCCACGAGTCATATTAATTTAAACCAAAAATACATTCAGTAACAAATACAGTTGCCTGTAAATATATTCCTCGTGTTGAAATTAATGTTAGCATAATATGAATATTGTAACTGTACGGTAGTAATATCTACCCTGCTATATTAGCGTTTTACGAATTTGCACAAGGAAAATTTCATTCGTGCTGCAGCCGTACGTGAAATTCTGTTTATAAAACCGTTAATTGTGTCAGCTTGAAATCAATCACAAAATGCGAACGTTACTACAATAATTAAATAATTATCATCATATTTAATTCTTGTACCCTTTCCTAACGAAGTTTTTGACCGCTTCAGAAATTATTTTTTCAATTTTCATTTGGCGCGGTAAGGACTTCTGTTAGGATTGAAGGTAAAGGTCATGTCAACTTGAACGCACACCCCATCGGGGAAACCCCCCCGCATTGGTTCGTGCTGCAAATACATGCATATGCCAACTCGGGCCTGAGGAGTGCACGGCTGCAGTCGATCACAGATCGTCGAGAGCTATGGCGCCGGCAACGAAAGGTTCTTATGCGACGATCTGCGGCCTCCTCGACCATCCCCATCCTTGGGTAAGGTCAGTATCTCCGCAGTAGCATCCAGACACTCAGTGCCGCTGACGCAGCAGGTCAAGAGCAAGAACTCGCCTTCTGGTAACATTCTCGAATTTAGGCAACAACGCTGACTGGAACCCAGAAGTTGCTGGCTAGTGCAGCTTTTGATATTTCGTCTATGGTACCGTTATGAATTACTCATGGCGGTACGTTGTTTAAATTCTTTATGTGAACACCGATGCAGGGTATCTCTCGTGGCCGATCCACAGGGTTGGCACTCCTACAGATAAAGGTTCTAGGATTATGTACCAGTATGGATTTGAAACCCTTTAATGTTCTGTAATAGATATTTTCGTATTTTTCCAAGGCTCCTCAATTTTTACTAGACTTTT
>LQNS02276481.1:8711737-8723890 GCA_001587735.2 Parhyale hawaiensis | reverse complement strand
ATCAGAGAGGGAATTTCGTCAAGCGATGATGGCGTCGGAACAGCGCACGTACAACCTCACTCAGAAACCGCGCAATTGCAACTGAAAGCTTTGAGTCCGATGAGTTGCTGAGGCCTGTTGTAATCAGATTGCCTCAGAGTTACTAGGTGTTGCGCGGTGTTACTCTATTATAGAGGTGAATGAGACCAGATTTCTCAAAGCGTAACCCCGAGACAACCGAAACAAAAACAAACCTAATGTAAACACAGACGCTTGTTGATAATTACTGTTAATAATGACGAAATAGCCTCTAAAAATTTCATAATAGATCCCTGCAAAACTTTCTGTCATAAGAAATTGATGAATTACCCCAATTGAAGGCTTTTTTCTATCAACTCAATAGACCGACTTCGCCAGAGCTCAAAATGTAAACAAACCAACAAGCGCAATCGAAATATCTAAACACTCAGCTAAATAAACAAATATTTAGTATTATTTGTGACGAATATAACCTAGCAACAATATAATAATATTTGTAGCGCATATATATGAAAAATACGTCTTCACCGGTCCCAAAAAGTAATTATAGGCATATTTATTCGATGCCTATGTGGCGAGACTTAGCATCGGCACTATGATACTCCGTGTTGTGCCTTGATCGTTTAGCTAAAGCAGGTTGCAAATAAATTCAAAGTGCCGAACAGTTTATTAGAACACAATCACTTAAACACCTCTATTTTCTTTTCTAGTTAAAAGTTCAATAAATCTTCAAGCGACAAAAATGTAGGAGGTACTTAGTAAATTGCACTTCTTGAACAGTGATCAACAGCTTGATGAATAGAGAATGATATGCACGATAGAAAAGACGTATCTAGTTTGATTATATAGGCGAAAGGTGTACAGTGCTTAAATATCTAATGCAAGGACAAACGTGGGTCCAGCAGAATATTGATCTCTGAAAAGAACAAATGACAGGCAATTATTAAAAGCGATAACTTCTACCACTTCGTATTTCTCACATAGCACGGCGACAGCAAGACGGGAAAGAAGCAAACGTAAAGAATTGAGAATGGGCAGAGATTGGAGGACGGAAATGAGCAACAGAGGTACGAAGAAGGGACGATCGCAGCGCTGTATGCGCGACCCGGTTTATCGTGCTTTATCTCCCGCTCCGTTGCCTCTTTGCTGTTTTAAGAAGGCAGGATCGGTAGAGTATTCGACATATTTCTGACACGCCGCTCGCTACCCACCTATTTCGCAGGGTAACGAGTTTGCGTAACACCGGGTAACCCTGGCGTGTCTCATTGACGGAAAATGGCTCAATGCGACACGGATTTTGGAGACGGAGTTACCCTCGAGGTCATACTGCGTAACCCGGGGTTACCCAGCACGCTGATTACAACAGGCCTCTGCTTGTCAATAGAAGCGAAGAAAGTAAACCTCGTGAGACCGCTGGAAAGCCACTGCCGCACAGACGACAAATTGACAAACTTCTGCAACTTAAACTGGCAAACTTTGCCAAACTTCGAGGCGTGATCTGCAAAAACAACACGATATTCGGTGAAATCATGCAAGCAGCCTATAAAGAGCGAGCGTGCCGAATGATCAATGCCGGTTTTCTGCCCAAAGTTTGGATAAATTCAGTGAAGTCCAATTTTTTGGCAATGGTTCCAACTCTGCGCTAAACCTTAGTGGATAATTTTTTTTCTTCCACTAATTGGCTTTTCCAACTAAGATACTTTAAATCTGCGTAAAACCTGGGGACCAATTTTTTTACCTTGTTAACCAAATTCTGGCTCTGATGCTTGTACATGTATTATAAAATAAAGTCGTACATGGCGTTTGCTTTTCACATTTTGGTGATGTTTCTGTATCTGAAAAAATACTTCGGGTGAAAACTTCTCTAATGCATTCGCTAAAATAAGCTAATTATAAATGTCATAAACAACGTTTTTACTCTCTACCTTAATGAATGAATATGGTTGTCAGGCGCTTTTTCAATTATCACGCAAAGTAAAAAAAATTGGCTTATCGGAAATAAAAGATCCTCGTTGTGCACGGTTGATCAATTGAGATATGTTGATAAACATTCGTTGACAACTGGAAAAATAATAAAAAGTTAGCAGCTTCCTAGCTGACAATTTGACGTTGATTCTAAGTAGAAATCAGGTCGTGAGTCCACATATCAACGTGCAATGCACATTGATAATTGGACTTCATATAACGTTTGCAGCACGTTGTGAGACAACGTGCTGCCAACGTTATGGCAACCTCCATAGCTACCTGACATTGTCAATTCAGCTCCAGATAACGTTGTTAGCACGGCGTATCATAACGTGCTAACAAAGTACTTCGCACGTCCTTAGCGCGTCGCATCATAACGTGCTATTTACATGTTGAGCACGTCGCATCACAACGTGCAAAAGCACCACCACCAAGGTGCTAAGGACGTGCCCGGCACGTTGTTATATGACGCGCTAACAACAATGTGCATAGCATGCTCAGCCCCAGCTCACGACGTTGATTCTACGTCGTGAGTTAGCGAGATTAATTTCTTGCGCACCTTTGTAATGAGAAAGCAGTGCTCCTCACCTCCAGAGATACTGTATTTTCGGTCGAGCTTGAAGCAGGCGAGTTTCATGAGTTTTTTATTCACTTTTATAATTATATCTGTACAGTTGTTGCTTACATGCTTGCTAGCTCCCTGGTTGCTCTTTCTTTGCGTCATACTCTTGAGGATTTAGAGGAGAGAAAATTCACCTCCTGAATAACGAGATGAGATACCATGAAATTTCAGGCCTGAATTACGATAGCAAATATAGTTTCTGGAGTATATGATCAATATCTAAATAGTGCATCTTCTGAAGCCCACTCGGCTTTGCAAAGTAGCTCGGTGTTATTTGATAGTTTCTTCTTTTGAGCGTGATAGATGATAGGCGGTATTTTCGACATAGTTTTTATCCTGTCGTGCATAAGCTATTTCGCATATTTTTTTGGCTATAATTCTTCGTAGTAGTTAGAGAGGTTTAATCTTGGTTGGAGTTTTCGTTACTATAATGCGCAACCCATTAGGCTTATTGTTATTCTTATTTTTTACTTACCTGAAATTCTTCGTGGTATATAGTAGAAACTTCTCGCTGAGCCGAAGTCAAAGTATTTTCAATTCACATTGCAGCAAGGTTTCGATCGTGAAGGTTTAACTAGCTGCTGGTATACCAGATACAGTAACCGCTTACCATTTTCATTGAATCATTTTGACTGAACTATATTTTCTTTGTTCTACTCAACTTTAAGGCATTGTCAAACTGATATTTGCATCTTTACCGGCAGGAGAGAAATTTCGCTTTCGCAAACTCATGACGTCACAGCTTAGTTACTTTATTAGGCATAGTTTTGTGACAGCAAGAAAAATAAAAAGTTCAATTGCAAAATTATTACCATAAATATTGACTGTTGCGTGCTCTTGTTACAGAATCACGACTAAAAGTATTTAACAATGAAGAGAATTCAGTTTATTTATAGTCACTTTATAGATGGAGCCTGTAGATATTCCACAGAACAAAAGTAATGTTTTTCAGTGATATCTGAGACCCGCATCATGCATACGAAGTGTGAAACGTAGCCGCTTACAACAGGTTCATCTGGCACTTTCAGTAAGTATGCGGCCAGTAAGTTTTTAAATTTCACAGTCTCTGTACCGGTGACATTTCGGATGTGACGTGGCATTTTGTTGAATAATCTCGCACCCCGTACCGCGAAACTATTAGAATACTTTGTGGCCATTGCGTCACAACCAGTTTTGATCGGAATTCGCACGTCACAAGTGCGACCAATACGGTCTGAGTGTCTGGCCTGGATTCGTACATTGACGTTGACAGTAATGCCTTTTAGAATTTTCCAGATATATATGATCATAAAGCGCTCGAATCTCCTTTGAATGGAGTACATTTGAAGTTGAGCAAGTTTTTCGTGATAGTTTGAATCTTGCATGCCCCGGATTTTGGCAGTAAACGCTCGCTGGATAGCCTCAAAGCGCTCTAAGTCTTTCCGTTTGCTTGGCATCCAAAGAGGTGAACAGTATTCAATCCTCGGTAGTATCAGTTGTTTCCATAAGGTGAGCATTGTGTCTGCCTGTATAGCAGCCTAAATTTGAGCTTGGCTCCTACTCTTTAAGTTTGATCCCAAGGATGGCCTAATGTTGCCCGATTTAATTCTGATGAAAGCGTCACAGTCGCTAACTAACAAGGAGCCAAGCAGAATTATTATATAGATTTTTAGATCCCGGAAATTATGGGAATTTTAATCAAAGAACCACCAATCTTGACTAAGACTGGTATGCTTGCACGTGTGCATAAAGCAACTAGACTGAACTTTATGCTCAAAATATTTCCCAAAGTTTGTTGAGCGAAGATTATCATATATATTGTAATGGCAATTCAGCAGAGTACATTAAACTAGTTCAAATCACTTCATTTTTTTAGCCTATTTGATAATTATGCGCTTCCAGTTCCGGAGGTGGCGGGATTCGGAAAAATAGAGTCCGCTTCAAGGCTTACGCAGGCGAGCGACATTTTCGATCGCTGATTCCGACGGAACAAAATTGTATGCACATCAAGCTTGCAGCGACATGTTAGTGCACGCGTAGCGGAGAAGAGGCTTTTGCAGTTGCAATGCCTTAGGCTAAAATTTTTATGAGTTGCCATAAAAAAGAGATGGAAAATATTAACGTAATAAATTTTATTGCTTGTTTATCCGCAAATTTTTGCATGTCCCTATATATAATACCCAGCGACTGAGTGTTTTGTACGATCTGCAATCTTGTAAATGAAACTTTGACGTATATATTATGAACGCTATTATCGTCGTAACCTGAATACAAATTTCTTATACACTTTTGGCAATATTAGTACAATCGCTAACATATTTAATGAAAACTGTTGAGAAAAACGAGGTATTACATGCCGTAGTAGTGAACTGATAACAGGGCAAACTGGACTGTAAGTTGCTTTGAATTGCTCGAACCCGACGAAAAAGATTAGGGCACCTCCCGACTGCCAGCGAACTAGCGGGCGAGCGGAGCGCATGTTGGAATTAATAGATATCTATAGGCGTATACCGACTGCAAGCGAGCGAGCGAACGAACAACCGTGCTCGCGCCGGCTGCCGAGCGAGCATCGCTCGCAGACACGGCACTCGCAAATTTCGCAGGTGTGGTTGCCAGACGTACAATGTTCGGCGGTTCTACTTCGTTCTAAGTTCGTTGTCCAGTGAGTGTTCAGAGATTGTTGGCCAATAGTTCGCTCGCCTGCAGTCAGTTTACCCCAAAAATCGCTCGTTAATTCGCTGGCAGTTGCTAGGCGCCCTTAGCCTGGATACATCTCGTTGAATTCGCTCCCCAGGCGACTTTTTCGCCGAGTCTTGTATAGCATTTGTGGGCGAAGTGCCACTTTGGGCAATTCTTGCTTCTCGTCTACACTGGGCGTTAGGTGTACTGTTGCACCAGTTCGTCAAGCCCGATTCGATTGTACGGTTCGGATGCCAAAGAAGTCCGAATACCGATTATCTGATTAGAGTGTTCGGTGACGACGCCTTTGCCATCTTATCACAGTAATTTTATTTGCCTGCATACAAAGGCTCGATAAATTTGCTTGCCTTTTAAGGCTCGTGAGGCGATCCAGCTGGCAACTGCAGTACTTTTTGCTCCCTGTTTTCTCAGAATTTGGAATCAGCGCCGCAAGTAACGCTTGTTATTAAAACTGGCAGGCACAGCTGACGCAGATTTACATGGAAGAATAAGCCATTTGTTCGTGGAATGCAATTTTGAAAAGCGTATCATTGAATTAGTATTCAAGGAGCAATGAATAACATGTCTGTGCATTGCATAAAAATAATTATGAAAGTTTGTGAGTGATAATGAAAATTCTAGTATTTTGCAATTTATTTACCGATGAACAACGCTTGGATATGGAAACTGAATCTATTTAATTCTTTAAAAAATGAAGCTTAGTTCCGCCGGTCTGCCTCCGATGAAAAAATTTTGCTTATGCCTAAATTAACAAGAAATATTTCATATATTTAATTATTTATTTATTTATTTAACAGTCATTTCTCCATAGGCGTGAGGTTTTCTTGCATTATGATATTACAGAGATATGCATTAGCATATAGTAGTACCAGATAGCATTTGATCAAGTATGTATCTATATATTCACTGTTTATCAGGTAGTTTTCTTCTATAATTTTATCGTTCACCAACTTGAACTTGAACTGAGGAGCAGATGATAAAAAAATTCCGCATAATATTGCAGTTCCTCATCAAATTCGTTTTTTACATCCAGATAATGGAGCTATAGAAAATTTTTAGACCGTAAACTTCTGTATTACATTTACCCATCCCTCCACTCCTCCCGATTTCATGACTTCTCTTACAGGTTTTCATGACCACTTTTTTTAAGCGGCCTATTTTCCTTTTTTTTTTTACCTCACCGACTCCTACAGACGATTTTGTTGCTGCCACTCTGCTTCATTTTTCAAGCTTGCCGTTCTTGCATTGCTTGATATATGTGCATGTTCCGTCTTTCTTCATCTCTTCGGGTAGTGGATACCTCTGTAGATAGGGAAACCCTTCGTCTGTAGGAATACAATGGTATCTCCCATTATTATGATAGTCATAGATGTATTAAGAGATTAACGTGGCCAATCGGTCTCTATTTAGTGAACTGGAGACATGACAACAGACTGTATAGGATGCTAAAGATAATAACGGCCTCAAGAACGCATCGGGGGAAAGGAAGAAGAAGAAGAACATTTATTTCTCATCTGGAGATTGTGTCCAACAAGGTTAGGACACAGTATCCTGAGGTTTTCATGCTTAGAACTAAGGGAGGGGCTTGAGCCCCTCCCCCCCCCCATTTATACGCTAACCCACTTAGGCCCCCAGCATTGCTACCATTTAACCATTATACCTATTTGTATATATTTTAAAACCCCTCCAAATTTTACTGCAGTCCCCTTCAGGAACCGTGCAACTTTCCTGCAGCCGACACCACTAATTAAACACCATTTTGTAAACTCGTGTCTGTTTATCTTACCAATGCTGTATGTCACTCTTGAGCTAACGGTACCTAAATATTGTACTTATAATTAAGCAGACTACCCATATCTTGGACACAGATGACGCACGGGGCAACGATTTTTTTCTGACGACAGAGTTTGACCAAATCAAGGTATAATATACTTGATTATTATAAATGTTATATTAATAAAGTAATAAAACCATTTACGGCACAATGTTCAATTAAGATATTTATAAAAGGTTAATGAGTTGATATTCTTTGACATCTAAAAGTTCTTTGTAAATGTTTTTTTTTCTCTCTCTCTCTCTCTCTCTCTCTCTCTTTCTTTCTGCCTTCTTTTTCTCACGCGAAAAAAGTCAAACCAAAAAATATAAGCATTTGAAGTTAAAAATTTCTGCAATGGCTATAACTCTATTACAAGTGTAGCTTCCTCATCAGCCTTACATTATAATTAGTCGCTCATGTCAACATATTCCCAGATTTTAATAAGCAATGGCTGGATAGAAGAGGAAGTCCAAGCGACAATTTCATGAGGAAAATTCGCCGCAAAAACACAGCTCGGAATTCAGTTTGTTTCGTGGGCAGCCTATAGAGGAGTGAAGCGTACGGTGGCAGCAGTTGTCCTGGTTCCCTTGCTTATTACTTTTACTATTACATCATAAACCAAATTAACTTGCTTTTCTCGCTGGAAAAGTTTTTTTTGAAACAACATCTACGCAGAGGACGCTCATCTAATGTTATTCTTGGATTGACACATAAGACAATTTGTGCGTAAATAACAGTTTTACTTCCTAACCTGAAAGTGACGAAATACCTTGTGATTTAATTAATAATTTTGAACTTTCTACGAAATACTTTGTGTTATCGTGCTTATTAATTCTACTAGCAGAGAATTATCGATTTGAGTGCAGATGAATGCATTATTTTGAAAGCAATATATACCATTTATGAATGCTCCCTAGTAGTTGTACCATTCTTTACAGAACGTTGCAATTCCCACTTGTCAGCGACAACTCTTTCTCAACTTCTTTGGTCTGTTCCCCACGTAATAGAAACCAGAATATTTCATCAACCCTTCTGTTTACTCACATCTCAATAAAATTATGAAATGAGATACGCAATAATTATGGTCAGTTACCTATATATGTGCACAATAAGAAAACACTTATGTATCATTACAGCCAATATCAATAAGTGTAGTCGTTAGCGGCATAAAATGTATAATGCCATTGCACTTGTTCGAGCTCGCTACAGCAAAGCGTTAAGCGAGTGAGTATAGGCAACAGTACCATGTGTCTGTGAGTCCGCACTGTCTGTTGGAGACACTGCCTAGGTTGTGCCAGAGTTCCTGGCTCAGTGTCTGTTATCCTCGTATCGTGTAAACTTGTGCAGTGCAGCGGGTCATATGTTTCCGAGAGGAGTTTGCTTGTTTTTCATGCTTCTTATTCGTCCGGAATCTTATTAAGTGGATAGTTGGCATCCAGATATCTTAAAAAGATGTAATGAGGGTTACTTGTGTTTATCACCCGCGAGCGAAGAGTAGTGATAATGTTTACGTTGAAGTTGTATGTCTGTTTTTTCACTGCCCATCCAAAAAGAGGCAGAAGGAGTTGAGTTATCATTACAATCTTTTGCCAGGCTGTCAGGTAGGTTGACCTAGATGTGAGAAACTTCAAAAATCTAGAGTAAGCTGGCCATAAAAAATGAGGGCATTAAATTTGTAGCTCTTGATTCAGCACTTTCAGTTACACCGAGCCCCCCCCCCCCCCCCCCCCCCCCCCCCCCCCCCCCCCCCCCCCCCCCCCCCCCCNGTTCAACCCCGCCCTTTACCACCACCCACCCACCACCTCGGGTGATGGTCTTACGCCGAAACGTATTCTACATTTTTTTTTTACTGTATGAGTATGCTAATTCGGAATCGCGCTGCTCAAGCGCACGTTCAACTATTATTGAGCGGATGTCGAGCTCACACATGGTCCCGATACATAGTAAATGTGGGCTAGCATAGATACGGTCTCATGAACGAGATGCGAGCGGCACATCAGCTGATCAGATTGAGCTTGCGACGACAACGTCTGACCCCGGCACAGGGAACCTTTCAAAAGTTTTGGACTTCTCCTGAGATGATTCGTGTTATCATCTGTCTGCTAGAGGAGATTGCTGCTAGTTCCAGTTCTAAGAATTTATTTTCATCAACAGGATAAAAATAGTATATTTTCGTTTAATTAAATCACACGATTTACAGAACTAACAGAATAAATTACATGAGAATTAGTAAAATTCATTCTACTCAATCCGTATTAAATTTGGCCTCGCATTTAATTCACAAAATACACATGCTCTACTTTGAAAAGTAATACCTTCGCTAACCGAGTTCAGGAACTACTCAGAGCATTGTATATTATTGCACAGTATGCATCTATCTGTGGTTCATAATTCAGCCTGACTACGTTCAGTTATGACAGGGACAACAACCTCTGTATATCTATTTTTTGCTCATAAAAATATGAAATATACTACACTTTTTTATTATTTTTCTGGTATCGTGACTAGCAAAAGCTCATTCCTTTTATGGCAGGTAAGAACTATTTGAAGAATCGCACATGATATTCGGTTCTAGGTCTTTTCACCATAGGTCAATTCGCTGTTGGTCTATTCGCCGTTAGGTCATTTCGCCGTAGTGTAATATAAATGGCGTGGTAATACATAAATTACACCCAACCATGCCTATCTTAACACGCTATCATTATCTTTAAAAATACTATTATTATTATTATTATTATTATTATTATTATTATTATTATTATTATTATTATTATTATTAGTATTAGGAAAAGTTTCAGCTTGAGACCCATATAGCAGCAGAACTTCCCAGGGAAAAAAGGATAATAAAAAGAAAAGATGGAATGAAATGAAAAATTCAGTACCTTTAAATGTAATGATGCACAATATCACCGATCTTGGTCAAATAATATAATTCACATGAAAAATTCACATTTTAAATAGTCATTTACTACGATACGACCGAGGGACTAAAATGAATAAAATGAATAATTAGATAGTGTTTGCTTTGGCTAGTTCAATTTTTTTAGCTACAACATTTTTTTTTTTTTTAGTTTTACTTAGGAATATGTTTAATATTGATTGGTTAGCTGCTAATATTGACTTGAGCTATAACTAACATGAATTGTACAAGTAGGGACTGTGTATGTCACCATATATATATATATATAGAAGATGTGAGAATGCAGCAATGAAAAGAAATGATGAAAATGGTTGGTAGCAGCTCAAGGGGAATTAAGATCTGATCTGAAGAAGAATAATTGACTACTTTCACAAATTTATGAGAAAATTATAGTGTTAGCACCATCACGACCGCTACTGTTGTCTCTGCTATTTCAACGCAATTGCTGCAAATACTGATTGTACTAAAACTGGAATGTATGGCATTAGGAATTGCTGGCTGAATTCTAGCTGACGATAGGTCTAGACGTTAGCCCATTTTCATACTAATGCAAACGGTATTTTATACTAAATACTTAATTAACATATTATATTACGAACACCTAACAACTTTCAATTAAAACGTAACAACTACTTAAAACGCAATGTCAACAACCTCTACATGATCTGCGACACACAAGATATGGCGGCGGCAAGACAATCTTACAGAATCAACAGTTTTGTTTGAATAGTTTAAATCTTAATGATCAACCACTAATCAACTTCTTTAATGCCCTGGCTGCGAAATGCCTTCTCGGTGACATATCCTCAAAGCAAAATGCCATCAGGGTGAAATGCCCTCATGGCGAAATGCGGATTGCCGCTTTACGGGATTGCCGCTTTACGGGATTGCCGCTTTACGGGATTGCCGCTTTACGGGATTGCCGCTTTACGGGATTGCCGCTTTACGGGATTGCCGCTAATGCCCTACGGCGAAATGACCAACGGGGAATTAACTGACGGCGAAAAGACCTGTCACAATCGCTGATATTCATCACGATGGTTCTATGAGATAACTCTTCTTAAATCTGCTGAATATGCTGAGTGACTGAGAATGGACACATGATAATACAAACTAAACGAGTAAAAATTTTGTTCTCTCGAGTTGTAGGTGATGATCCAAATTAAAAAATTAACAACAGTTGAAATATTTTTTTTTTTTGCAGGCGGAATATGTGATTAATCTTTTAGAGTTTCATTTCCTTTTAGGAAGTAAATTTTCAACACCACCTCCGCATATGCTAGTAATTGTATTATATTGCCAGTGAGTGTATTATATTGCATGTAGAAATGTCAGTGTTGAAACTATAGAGGTTCGCTCAATAGTTTCTGTATCTTTGGAATGAAAATATGTTGCCGAACTTTGGATGGTATTATACTTATCAGTCAGCAGGGTATCTGCAGGTATAAGTTCCTGGCAGTTCTTAAGAAATAAGATTACCAGCAGAAAATAAAATGTTTACCGTTGTTTCTAACGGAGAAAACTTATCTTCGATGATGTTATAAAAATAGCAATTAATATTATTTTGCAAGTTTTTCGGGTCAATGTCTTCTTTTTGGTCAAGTATAAATCATAATGGAACTTGGTATGGTGGGCAAAATTCGGTTGGTTGTAGCATTTTTCATAATATGTGGAATAGAGAATGACGGTGCAGCAAGAGATAGTGTGTCCAATTTTACCAGTTCTGGTGAACACGTTCAAATATCGACATCTCCTCAGTTCTTCCCTGAACTGCTACCTCCGCCGAAAAGTTTGAAAACGGCTAAAAAACTCTTTAGACCTGCCCAGGTTTTCGCCTCCTTGCCGGACCATTGGAGGAAATTACTCGGTAAGTCTTAAGTTTTTACAATAAATAAGTAATTTAAGTCTTATGCTCTGACTAGACATCGTATGTATTGGGGTGGGGTAATAAATGTCAAAATAGCCATTACAGTAGAACCCGCTTAAGTCGTCCTCTTCAGTCGAAAATCCGGTTAAGTCGTACACTAACAGAAAAGTACGACTTAACATTTGTAAATGTCGACTTAACCGAATTTCGGATAAGTCGACAAAGTATCGAGTTATCCGATGAAAAGTGTTGATTTACCATCCACT
>LQNS02276481.1:8680125-8704748 GCA_001587735.2 Parhyale hawaiensis | reverse complement strand
ACTGTGCAGTATGTGGCAGCCACTCAGTGTGTTGCAGTGTAGCGTGACCTCTCATACTTTGCAGTATGTTGCAGCCACTCAGTGTGTTGCAGTGTAGCGTGACCTCTCATACTTTGCAGTATGTGGCAGTCACTCAGTGTGTTGCAGTGTAGCGTGACCTCTCATACTGTGCAGTATGTGGCAGCCACTCAGTCTGCTGCAGTTTACCGTGACCTCTCATACTTTGCAGTATGTGGCGGTCAGTCAGTGTGCTGCAGTACTTATCACTTGCTGTCTACATCACACTTCTTATCTCAAGTGTAACGTCAGAACATCCGTCGCTACCATAGTCATGTGTTCGGTAGGCCCTGTGGGCCCCTCCAGTTTCGCTCTAGCTCGTGTACTCTCGATATCGCCTCCGAGCAATCGAATGTTGAAGAAATGACGCATACTATACAATACCGAATATTTTAGATACTGTTGGTCAGCCAGTGTTAATTTTCATTGACTTGAGGAATTTTGTTGATAAATTTATGCGTGTAATCTTCGGATGCTTGACAGTTAGACGGATTAATGCACTAATTTTTCAGTTTTCTGATAAATGAGACTGCGCTTCTACTTTTTAACAGTTCAGTAGGACCGCTGTTTCAGTTGAGTGTTTAATCGGATAAGTGAACAATTCCTACGATTGCGCGGCGTACAGTTTGAAGTTTAGACAGAGAATTGGATTAGTGATTACTGAACGATGTTTCAGTTATGCAATAATTTAGACAGGTATGTGGCTCTTGCTCTGTACCGCATGATAGTCACACTCTGCAAAGGTCACATGACGGATTTCGTTGGAGAAGAAAAATCAAAATATATTTCGGCTTTGTCAATCATGAAGCCATAAAGATTGTGCACTGCTAGTGAAGAAAGCGATGTAGCATCTCCTAGGAGAAAAAGAACAATGCTTAATCTTTACTTACAGTGACACTAAAGAACAGTAGAGTTACTGCCAATAATATTTTGTGAAGAAGTGGAACAGTATCGACGGAACAGCTTTCCTTTCCGGCGACAGCTTTGCCTGGCAATCATGAGTGGCCCAGAAACGTACTTGTGCGTGACCAGCAAAGACGACATTTACAGGTACAACAACGTTAAATCAGCCCAAGTCCTTGCGCCTCGAGTGCTAAGGTATATCTTGAACCATCAGTGTTCCAAAGGTAGCGGTGAATCCTACGAAGATTTTTTAAAAAACAACAATGTTACGAACCTCAGGAATAAATTTGGGCATCAGCGAAAATTGCTGCAGAAAACTAACGCTTCTGAGTTTGATGTGACATTGCTGTATGCGCTAATCATCTGCTGCCTTGATATCACAAGCGCAAATTCTCAGTCCAACGATGCAACGATGAGAGATCTGCTAAAGAAAGTCAAAGACTTGAGAAACGAAATTATGCATGAAGTTGAGACCAAGACAATTAGTCCCTCTGTAGGCAAAATAATAAGCTACAACCTGGAACTACTCCTCGATGAAGCTGGAAGTTTCTATTCCATACCGAGCTCTGAAATTGACAAGGAAAAGACGGCGTTACGGCAGTTACTGGACACGCGCACGCCGGAAGAAGTTCAACGAGCTCACGTGCGGAGCGTCATCACTGACGTCGGCCAGAAGGAGTCTTACGAGCGCACGGAACAGACGCTGCAAGAGGAACTTCTGCCACTGGGAGATGTGACCGTGAGACGAGCTGACGTCTTCCACAACATGTCTGTGAAATTAAAAAGTAAACAGTCCGCTAACGAAGCCGCCATTTCTTACACTCAAATTCTGGACAAGTCTGGCTTAGTTGTTATTGTGAGTGGAGTTCCTGGGTCGGGTAAGACCACCCTGACGAAAAACCTCGTCCTGCAGTTCCATGGGTTTGGTAGAAGACAGACGCCGTTTCTTGCGCAGTTCAAAAGTGTTGTGTTGATGTTTATGAGAAGCGAGGCTCACGAATCACTCGCAGAGATAATTGAGCTCAACTTCCCGAAGGTCTGCCAAAAGGTATCGGCTACAGAAGTTCTGCAAGAGCTCCTGAGACAAGAAATACTATTCCTCGTCGATGCTTTTGATGAAGCAAACCCAAAGTCTCGCAAGGTATTGAAGGAACTACTGGAGAAGCTACCAGGAACTAAATGCCGGTGCATTGTCACCACTCGTCCCCATGCTGTGGATGATCTCAAGACTCTCCTCCGTACTCATGACATCCTCTTCGCTCTTGAGTATGAGATCGCCAAAATAGCAAGTGACAATGACCAAGAGGAGTTCTTAGAGAAATATGGAACCGCGGTCTCTGGCCAGCAGAGTTTTGACGAACTGGTGAATGCCTTCTTCAAACTAGGGAAACAACTTCGTGACATGTTCACTGAGCCATTACTGCTTGTCCTGTATTGCCACCTGTACGTGAACGTCCCTGAGAAAATCCACTCGTGGGAGACCGTTGCTGACGTCGCGCAAGAAATCTTGCAGCTTCACGAACAGCAGATACGCACTCGACTTGTGACTCAAGGCGTGGATGAGCCTGACCTCCTCGTTAGCAAACTGATGCACTCCCTGCAGGAGTTAGCTCTCCAGCATCTTGCTGTGGACAGCTTGATGTTTTCCAGAGCAGAAGTAACCGAGTTAATAGAACCACTGGACATGCCCGAAAATATCAGCGCAAATGAAGTTATGTCTGTCGTTTTGAAAGAGAACACAATATTTACAGATAGTGACGTTACTTATTCATTCCCTCATAAAACATTGATGGAGAGTTACGCTTCCGAGTACATCGTTCGGCGGCTTAGAGAGAGCAACGACTCTTTGGAGCAAATACTACTTACCCTAATGCCAGAAGCACCGAGTTCGCCGGACAACACCAACAGGAAGCGCTACTCCCTGCAACAGTATCACGGAGCTCTATGTCACACAGCCATGACTATGCACACCGCACATCCTGAAGCAGAAGAGCGACGATGGTCAGAGCTCGAGGTGGCCATGACCCAAGCGGGCAACTGGAGGGACTACCGGGACTTGGTTCTCTCCTGCCAGGGGGCTGAGCGTATCGCAGCCGCGGTCGCTCGCATGAGGCGAGATCAAGAGACGAAGTGGAGAGTGGAAAGCAGTCGTGATGCGGTTCTGCTATGCTTGCTGATGCCCCACGCTCAGCCTGAACGTCTAGATGTGTATATGGCCGGTGCGGCGCCCCCAGCGTGGGATACAGTAGCCTCTAGTTACGTGGGAGCGCTGCGGTTGTCGGGCGACACGAAGACCGGTCGGGATGACTGGCTGCGCCCTCTGATCACCAGCAGGTGTCGTCTGGAAAAGTTCAGTGGAGCACTGCAAACACAGGAGGCGGTCACTGGCTTGGCTGCTATCGCGGCAGAAGATGCCAAGCTGGATGTTGGACTTCTACGACCGCTGCCACTAACGCCATTGCAGGGACACTACAGGGAGCTCCGAGTGTGGGTTCAGGAGCCATTCTCTGGTGTCGATGGGACCTCAGCCCCTCTGCCTGCAATGCCGCCCCCAGATTTGACGGTGTCTTATGCCTCCCAAGATGCTGCTCAGGCAACCGCTGAAACCATCGCTTGCCTTGCGCTTGACACCATGCGGTATAGTGAGGTGAGGCTGGACGACTGTCACTTCAGCGACCCAGAGAGACAGCAGCTACTTGTGGAGCTGCACCGGCGAGGCGCAAGGACGACGGGAAGCCGCCTACCTTCACGCTGGATGAATGAGGGCCGACTGTATCTAACTGCCTCTTCTCCGTTGCAGTGTCTCACTGCAAAATGCCAGTTGGGGCTGTTGGTGCTAGCGGTGCTGTTATCGTTGTTATGCATTGGAACTGCCATTGTTTCATTAATCCTCGCTGAAAGACTCCGTGAACCTCGACCGGAGGTAGAGTGGCTGCTGCGACTGTCAGTGGTGCCATGGCTTGCCATGGCGGGTACTGGACTGATCTTGCTCAGGTTCGGCATTGTGCTACTTTGGAGGAAAGAACTTAAGAGGCTGCTGTGGATAACTTTCGTGATTTGGGCCGTTTTGTGTTTTGCTACGAAAATGCTGTCACGGCCCGCTGAAGAAGCTGATATCTCCCAGCCGGAAGCGTCCAGCTGACTTCATTCGGTTACCACTTGATTGCCGTCTCACTTCCATCCGTCTCCTGCTGTCGATACTTTCCGTGAGAGAGGTATCCTGTTTTCTTGTATCTGAGAAGTTTAGTTTACCCACGAGATGCCTCAGTTTCTATCACTTTCGACACTGCAACTACCCGACTAGTTGAAGTTGACAAAACTTATGAAATGTGGATTGATAGAAATTTCAGTGCCGCTGCTCACGTCCAAAAATTATTTTGAATGCGGTAGATGGCGGCGTCCTGTTATTATTATATAGCACAAAGTCCGTAGTTTATGGCAAACTTGTACACGAAACAGAATGTAAGCCTCCTCAGTGGGCATAGGATGGACCTATAGACCTTTGAGTTTGGATAGTTATTGTTAGTTTGATTCGCTCATCCTCTGTTACTGGCTGTAACGCCGCCAGAAGTCGAAATAAATTACCTTAGTCGGTGCAAAGAGCTTATTATTATTAAGTCACACCAGACTGGCGACAAGAGAATGGAGAAGCTCCATGAGGTTGACAAACCCCAACGCAACCAGCTTAGCGAGCGAAGAGAAAAAAAAAAAAAGAGAAAATCCGAGATCACAGACTAGCTTTGTGTACAGATCGCTTAAAGCTGCCAATACCCGCACCAGCAAAGACAGAGCCATCAAGACCATTCCAAACATCCACACACGATGGAAAAAACGAACAAGAATACTGGCCCGTACGGCATCTTAACGGTTCAAAGGCAAACTCATGAAGAGCACCAGTGCGCCGAGTATACCTCACCCGAACAAATGGCTCCAGAAGAAAATCAGACAGTGGATGACTCGGGCAATTATATATTTTGATCAGAAAGCAAATCCCACCAACTCTGCGACGATGCGCCAGATCACAAGGCACAGCACCATCCAGCCGAACGCAAATCGACAATAAGAGTGGAAAGTACGTGCAAATTCTTTGTCCTATTTTCCGTCGCCCTGTGGTAGCGAGGTTCCAGCAACACATCAGTATAATAGTAAACTTTATTCAATACTCACCGAGACTTTACAATGTTGAAATGCTACATGTTATGTACCTAGTTCCAAGTTGGCGGCGCATGCCCCTCAGGAGGCATTCGATGAGCCATGGGCCATAGGCCATAGGGTTAGATAATTAGGTTCGCCCATCCTATCCAAAGCATAGGATGGGCGAACCTTACTAACCTAACCCAATGGCCTATGGCCCATGGCCCATCCTATGCCTCCTGAGGGGCATGCACCGCCAACTTGGAACTCGTTACATAGTATGTAGCACCGCAGAGGGTTTGTCTAGGCCCCGAAGCTTGGTCTTCGGGACTCTGTCTTTCGTGCCCACTTTGCTTCCTTCCACTTTCATACTCCTACTGATCTTACTGTTGTCTGTTCTTCCTCTTCTTTCCCGACTTGCTGTTCCCATGCGCGTTGATCCTGTGTGGGATCCCCGTATCTATCGACATACTATATGTTCCTTCCTTTTCCTCTCTTAGGAAAGCTTAATACTTATTTAGGGAGGCTAAAACTTTCTTATACTAATACTGCTGGTGGCGCATGAGCGCATGATTTGAGCGTGAATTTCAAAACATAAAGCATGAAATGTTTTGAATGCTCAACAAATTTATGAATGAATTAATAAATTAGTTAATGAGTCAGAGACATGAAAAATGCTTAGTTTTAAAAATATTGCTGTGGTCTCGTTAGCAGAATCAGTTCTAAGCTCTTATCTTCAAGGAATAATGCATCAGTGGATATAAAATATTCTAATTTATGGTTCGTTATTACCAAAGATATCGTTCCCCTTGATAGGTTAACAGTAGGGAACTTTCACCGCTATTTTTTGAAAGTTTTGATTAGCTACGATGCGTCGGACACCTCGACACTCGTCGATAGTAAACCAACAAGGTTTAATAGAACTCAGTTAAAGCTCCTTGTGTTAATAAAGTAATTTCTCTCATAATTCGATGCTTATATTATTTCAAATTATTTTCAAAGTAAATGGTATCGTATAAAGAACATTTAACTTTTTTTCTTAAATAGCTACATTTGAGCCTGTACACATAACCAAGGAGATAGAGTGAACCCATTAAGCCTCTTTGCTTAAAATGACACTAGCGCCACCACCGGCTGCGCTGTGCTAACCCCCACTCGACAAGGACAAAACCTTCCTTGGAGTTTCTTCTCTTCTATATTTAAAGCTATGTAGTCGGAGGTAGGCCTTCGAGGCCTGATGGTGCCTTCTTCTGTTTTTCTTGTTCTTTCTCGACTTACAGTTCCATGCGCATCGATCCTGTGTAGGAACGGATGCCTTAGTACACGAGTTCCACTCTCTGCCGACAGATTGTGCGTCCCTTATTTCTTGCGTTGTGATCGCCTTTGTTGTGAAACAGAGGTTCAAACTGTACGATATAATGAGATAAATAATGATAACAATAGTAATAATGGTGCGGCCATCTCCACATAGGAACTCTTCAGAAAAGCGGCCTGCTTGGAACAGCGCACATCATTCGCTAAGTGCTCTGAGCCTTAGGTTGCGGGATGCGACCCGGCGCTAGAGCGTAGAGCTAAACGTTGCTCAAACAATCCATTTTGGGTTGTGAAATCCCCTCGATAATAATAATAGTTGCTAATAGACCTCAAATATCTCAAGCACTGTATACTCTCACGCTACGGAGAAGTAAATAACTCTCTCCCCTGTTATCTTACTGACCGATATAGCCCCCCCCCCTATTCGGTCCCCTGGGACCACGACTCCCCGTAGCATACGGTGGCCCAAACGAGATAACCTATCCCTATGGT
Source organism: Parhyale hawaiensis (assembly GCA_001587735.2). NCBI lineage: Eukaryota > Metazoa > Arthropoda > Malacostraca > Amphipoda > Hyalidae > Parhyale > Parhyale hawaiensis. The sequence continues at coordinate 8,697,848 of LQNS02276481.1, read as the reverse complement.
CCATCCTACGATCTTTCAGGTACCATGCAATTACTATAGCTAACGCAACAGTTACTCAATTAATGTATTATTTGCAGTCTAGCATCAGCGACTACGTGAGATCGGCTTGTGGCATCGATGATCTACCCACGCAAGTCTGCATTTTGGATCTGGCCGACAACTGCCGCTACATGATGGAAGAGCTGGCGGAGCTGTCGACGGCGGCACTTCATTCCTTTCTCACTAGGTATGCATGTTTGCTTTGGGTTTGTTCTATTCGCTGTTCTTTCCTAGCGTGTTCTATGTGCAACATTTCAAATAGTGCAGTTCCTACGAGATGTACAGAATAGTTCATGGAGAAAAGGGTTAACTTGACAGTTCTTATATCCTCTCAAATTGGTGCAAATTACGTCCAATACTTGGACAACAACTGGACGGATGGTCTCGAATTAGTTCGTTATGAGGTTGGTTGAATCGGGATAATATTATACGTTTTGCTTTCCTCGTCCTGGAACCTTGATCGTGAGATCTGGATGTCCTACGATGGATTTGGACGGGCAATTGGACATTCAGGCGCTAGTCCCGAATAGAATGAGTTTGAGATGAGTGGTAGTAAATTATGCGGTTTGCCACCGACACCTGAAACATAACTCAATCCGAAATGGCACCATCAATCCTTGGCATTACACATATGGCCAAGCTAAAGCCAAGTGGCTTAACGTGGGATATTACACCAAAGGGTAAGCCAGTCAAGAAAGCTAACTGACTTCGGGATGTGGCGAGCGGCTGTAATCAACGTATTACGAGAACCTATAGGCGCAGTCAGTTTCTTATATAAAGCTGCGTATAAGAGCTGTAAGTGATTGATTGAAACTAAAAAAAAAAAACAGTGAATGACGTCACGGAACCCTAGGCAATTGCATCACTGATACCGGAACTAATTCGCAAATTGAATTACATATCATTACGGTCATTTGTATTTACATTTCTTCTATTTCTATATTTGTTCTTTAGAGCTTTATTTCCCACTTGTGAGCTTTCAACGTCCTCTCACCTTTATCATCGTGAAAACGACGTAAAAGACAGAGACCTTTTGTCGTTAAAACGGCCCCAACTCAAGAGAATATCCACTATTTGACTAGACTGTAGTTCGGTAGATGTTTACGACGTCAAGCGTAATGTTACTTATTAGAATCAGAAGCATAGATTAATATTCCAAACGAAGAGTAACTATGGCGATACTTGTCACTGTCAATCAGTAATCATATACTGTAAATCTTAGCATCGAGTTCTCTCAACCCTTAAGGCTGCATAGGATGGGTCATATATTATTGAGCTGGTTAGTTAGATTCGTCCAACTATACACCACACCATACATTGACTGGACACTGAAATCGGGCCTCCCGCAATTGGGCCTGGAGGCCGATTTACGAAAGTGTTAATAAAATGAGTTCTTATAATCGCAGAGACTTCAAACAGAGATTAATTTATTCATCGTGCCATTAGGTATGCGTTGCAGAGCAGAGAATCTAAATTCACAATCATATTTCTTCATTAGGCGATTTATATCAAACATTCGTAAACCAAGAATAATTGATAATCTTTCATAATTTCTACGAATATTAGAATTTTATAGAAAAAATTGGCTCATAGATGCTACACATAATGTACTTCAATATCACATAAAATTGCGTTTTTTCAATGACAGATTTGAAGCAATAACCTGAAGAATTGATGTATGTAGAGCTTTCGGTAGACATCCCAATAGCCGCAACAAAAGCGAGGGGTAAGAAAACCCTGTAATGTTGAAAAAACGAATTATAAATGCAGTAATACTACATTGGCAGCAATAAACTAAAACTATTCTATATTCAACTATAGAATAAAGATACCAAGACAGTCGGTAGATAATATTAAAATATAACAATTTAAGACTGATACAACCCTTCATTACTGGAACCATCTAAAGCTGCACATCCTGATATTATAATTTCACATAACTTTCCAAGTATATTACACCATTTCGTGGTTGCGTACGTTAAATCACTTCGTTGTTTCGTATGTTGCACCACTTTTTGGTTGCCTGAGTTAAATCACTGCATGGGTGCCTAAAATACACCACTTCATAGGTGCTCACGTTATAGGGTAAGTACCCTGTAGTAATGATTGGCACCCCTTCACAATTTGGCTGGTTTATAATTGCAGTTTGAAGGTGTGTGTTATGCTATTGTGAAGGGGTGCTGATCATTACATCATGGCCGATCATTGCTGTACTTACCCTATCACTTCATGGGTGCTCACGCTGCATCATTTCAAGGGAGCCTACGCTACATCACTTCAAGGGTGCCTACGCTACATCACTTCGTGATGGCCAACATTATATCTATCATTTAGCTAATAGATGACTAGGGTTTATCTTTTCATTGTTGCCTAAGTTAAATCACATTTTACTGAACCCTACTGACTACCTAAAAATTTATTATTATGACTAAACTCCTTCTGCCTCTTATTTGGTGGAGAAACAACAAATTTCATCACCGTCATTCTTTATGGCCAGCTAATTATAATTTTTTGGCATTGGTGACATCTATGCCAACCCACCATACTCCTGGCAAAAAATTATTACCGTTGCTCAACTCCTACTACTTTTTGGTCGTCGCTAAGCGCACATACCAAATAATGTGGTGTAACAACTCCACTAGATCATTACTTGTCATTTCATTACAAATGGAGCATACCGGGAATTTTAGAAGCTTCTGTTATACTACAAGAGACTGTTTATTTTACTAAATACAGTATTGGGAAATAGTTTTACTCTACTGCAAATACCAAAGGATGTCATAAACAGTTGCTCTGTGTAATTACACTTCAAGTCTTAATATTTTTGTGAATTTGTTGCGTCTAAAAGTTTTGTATGTATGTACAGTTTTGCTAGTCATAACAGAAGATGAAAGAATGAAGTCGAATAGCCAAAATAAAGTATGAAAAGTAATGGGAGAACATATAATACTTCGTCTGCGGCACCGTGCAGTCAGGCCCAATTGCGGGACCAGAATCTGCCTTCGGGGGCAGTCCCCAGTCAATGTATGGTGTGGTCTATGGCCCAACGTATGATATGGGGAGCAGCGACTCCAGGGGCGTGTTGTAATCAGGCCTACTGTGTCACCTGTGCTACACCGGCCTCCAATGCGACACAGGTTGGGTAACACCGGGTGACACCGACAACAACCCTCCTAAACTTTAGAGTTATGAGCTGGGTAACACTGCCTTTGTTTACAAACATTGACTATGATATTCGATAATTAGTATTACGAAATGTATGACTTCCTAGAATGTGAAGCACTTATTTGCAGTTTTCCTAACATTTTATCCTAAAATACAGCCAAAATAGGGCTCCGCCAGAAATGTTTATGTTTAAGCTTGCCGAATATTCTGCAACACTTTGTTGGGGCTCTGAGATCACACGTCGCATTCACTGCTACACGTGTAACAATGTGAATGTAACACCGGCGTCTGATTGCAACACGCCTCAAAAGACTGTACGGTACCTTAGCCTTAGCATGGCCCTCGAGACTTCTTTCCTTCGTGTCCTCTTTGCTCCCTTCTGCTGCCCTCAGGGGTGTAGTATTCTGGCAGGCCTTTTCCCTGTCAGAATAAATAAGGGTATCACTCTCCCAGGGGCTGTCCAGGTGCCTTCTCCACAGGGGATGTGGCTGCTGGCCGTAGTTCCTGCTGAGAAGGTTAGTTGTAAGGTTAGGTACATTCTCTATATGTCCCCTTCTGCCCCGTGAGGTGGGTCGCCGAATGGTGGTTTGGTTAAGCAACACATCCCATGGGACTCCTATCTGCCCATATATGGGGGCCACGGAAGGGACCCTGCGCACGCGTATTTCTTAATTCTGAATTTTCCTCTTTTCTTTTTTCTTTCTTAAAGATTCTTCGCGCTTTCTCGCCGGTAGTAGCCTATTCGGCCGACTGACACTTTCGGGCTGGAGTGTGTTATTCAAACAGTATAGCTTGGTTGCACCGGCTAGGTCATAGCCTGATACCGGTTCCTATTTTCATTCAGAAACCTTACATGATTATTGATTATCTGGCTGTCAGAAACCCGAAGATGACCCTGTAGGATACCTTACCTTGAACTAAGCCATCGAGATGTTCTTTCATGCCAAGCTTACTTCATTCCACTTCGTACTCGTACCGATGATGCTTTTTCTATTCTTCCTCTTCTTTCCCAACTTTTTTCCATGTGCGCTGATCCAGTTAATTGGGAACACCTCGTGCTTGGGTTCTACCGTTCTATCTGCGTATTAAATGTTCCCTCTTTTTCCTTTGTAAAATTGCTTCCGTAGTGAAAACTGAGGCTCTAACTGCTCACTGAAGGGGCTACTCGTGACACGACGCCCTATAGGTTACATATAGGATTGGCAATCCTATGTTTTCTGAAGGGAGATGTTAGCTACGTTAGTAGTGGGTAATGCGACGAAAAACAGTTTTTTGCGGGTAACTTACCCCTTCGGCTCCCCTCTCGCGTGAGCTTCCGGTTTATAACGGCCAATGTACTACCGGTTTAGCGGAGGTCTAGGGGGGGGGGCACAAACCGGAAGTGGGCGGGGCCTGGGAAACCGGGAGTAGGTGGAGCCGGAACCTACCCTCAAAAACCAGTATCTCGGTGCTTTACCTACTACTACTTACGTTTTCGTACCACGTGTCTGGGTTTATCAGTATCAGGACTAGTTACTGGCTCATTTTAACTTTTGACTTTCTATGCAGATATGTTCGGGAAGAATTGACTGCGGAGCCTATCAGCGAGCGCAGAGATCTGACTTCAGAGCAGCTGTCTGCCTTACATCTGAGCAGTTCTGAGCTGCCAGAGGATGAGAAACTGTCGAAGACAAAGACCAGTTCCCCTTTGAATACTTCTAGTGCTATTAAATCAAAGGAATTTAATTCTTCAATTGTATGCTCGCAAGCGGCGGTGTAAAATCAGCGTTAAGTCGGCAGTTTATCGTGACCATTCAGTCATTGGATTCGACTTCAAAGTAGTGACGTGACTAATTTGTAGTTATGTTTACCCATTCCAATGCGTATCTTATTAAAGGTGTGCTGAGGCAAGGATGTGTGAGCTACGGTTGCTGAAAAACGCGGCTGTCGTTGTGCAATTAAAGTCAAGTCTGGGTTCAATTCATTGTTTAAGAAGCGTAGGCTCAACGTGTAGCTCAAAAAAAAAAAAATTATATTCTTCAAAGACAGGAATACTGTAACAGTTACAGATAAAGGACAGCTATATTGATTGCTATTTAAAGAAACCAATTGCTCGTAGGACTTGCAGTTAGACTACAATAATTTTTTTTTTTACTATGTAATGCAGGGCTGTATAACGAAACGTGCGAGTAGCATTTTCTTTACGTCTTTCTTGTTATTGGTGCATAATAGTTGTGCAAAAATTTACTGATAATATCGAGATGACAGATTGTTATTCAGCGGTATGAGCAAAGGATATACGGACGTATTTCTTTAGTACTGGCGAAAGTATGCCTATTTCGAGCTTGCGCTTGCCCAAATCACATTTAAAGATGAGTTGTTACGCCTCAACAATACCTGCTTTCTTCTGTACTATGTGGCTATAGTGGTGCGAAACACGATATTTAGTTAATAAGTCAAATCGACGATTGGAGTAACTGTAGAGTGCAGAGTTGTCATTTGCCGCGCTGCGTGGGTAACTAGAGCACTCTGAAAGCGGATACCTCCGCCAAGAGAGGCAACGGTAGAAAAGAATTCAAATTGGTTCTGAAACCATAATTTTTGTTTGTATAAAGTCCAAAATCTAATCATTTGTGCCTTTTGATAGTAATAACAATTTTGCAATTTTGTTGAAGATCCGAATATAACTTTTTGAGTTATACTGGTAAAACGTTATGACAAACACGAGTCAACCATACAAACGGACGAACCGATCTGCACCAAAATTTGATCATTCATGTCTTTCAACATTATTAACAACCCCTATTAATTTCGTAAAGATACATTCATTATTTTTTAAGTTATTGTGCTAAAAAGCATAAAATTAAAAACAGTGACAAACAAACGAACGAACAAACTGATCATTATCAAATTTTGGTCATTAACTCTTTGTTATATACCTAACAACTCGTGTTAATTTCATTAAAATCTATCCATAAATTTTTGAGTTATGGCATTGAAAAAAATGAGGCAGACAAACAAACAAACGGATATATCAAAAGTTAATCATCTGTTTCTCCCAACATACCTGACAATCCCCGTAAATTTCGTCCAAATCGGTTCGTAACTTTTTGAGTTATCTTGGGGACAGACAGACAAAAACGACGAAAACATAACCTCCTTGGCGGAAGTAACTATGCTTTGGTTAGAGTGGGAATAATGGTTGAGCTACGTTTCTTGATTAAAAATATTATCCAGCGATTTAAATCTTCTACACACATAAAAACGCGAAATTTATTTGACTGAAAGAAGATATAGTGTAAGCAAGAGCTGGGAATTTTGTTTTTTAAGTTGATCGTGAAAAACATTTCAATATAAAATGCTTAGTGCGGTTTGAAAAATTGGTTACTTGGTCAAGAGCTTACAAATTGCAAGAAGCGATTTCATGAAACTTAAATAATCTTGCGTTTTTGCTTGTGTGTCACAGCGCACAGCTTCTTCATTATAAGATATGAAGAAATTCTTGGCATGCTGTAAGTCAGTTCTTTTTTCCTCTTATTAGCTCACAGTGTACGCTGTTGGTAGGGAGGGTAAAATTAGAAATTCAGTAATAATAATTATAATATAAAAATCAATGATATCACCGAGAGATAACGGTTGTCTTGCTGCGTCCACTTTCTGTTTTCTTGATCTCCTTTTTAGGATATCCCTGTAACTGGAATCCCTTATAACCTGTGGTCCTCTTTATTTTTTTTCACGTTTAAATGATTTTGTAGGATGGAGGATTAAACTCTTAGTGTAAAATAATGAAGTGTCAATGGAATAATAATATCATCATTAGCGAAATGTGTTGTAAAATTATGTAAATTAGATTTGTAAGTAACTAGTGTGACATCCCATATCATAATTTGTAGCTATGCTAAAAGCATCGTTTACACATTACTATGTAGTAGGTACTGTTACTTCGGGGCTATTGAGTTACGTAAATTAGATCTTATTGTAAAATAACGCTGTTATTATTGATAAATGACTACAATCAGTAATATTACGAATTTATTTGCCTTTATCTACTGAATGTTTTTACCCTTCTCTTATATAAATTATTTAACGTTCTCCTTATAATTGTGCTATTTGAAATAAACATAGACCACACTCTAAGATAAATGATGAATGGTTAAGCAAACCCATCAGGTTTGAATAATATATTGGATTCTCCTTTGTGATAACATTGTTCGAAACGTCATTTATGAAATACACTAGTTATGGTATGGTTAAGTACACTAGTAGTGATTCCTCCGTCAGAAAAACCCGTACGTTACCAGAAGAGTCCCACGTCCTCGTCCTGGGTCTGCCGCAGGTCGTCTTCTCACCAAGGCGATGTCCGTATCGAGCCTAACGGGTCGCAAGGTACCCTGCGACCTCCTACGCAAGTGGTCGAGTTACTCGAAAGACACATTACTCGATGGATAAAGAATGATAGTAGGCCGAAATAACGTGGCTTACCCGAGATGACAATTTTACATGTTCAATCGCCGATATACATTTTCATGGACTGTTGCGCATTTTCCTTTGTAATTGGAAACGGGAATATTACCGGACACTTACTTTAATGTTATTATTTTTCTACTATGTAAATATGCAATATGTATTAAAAAAAACTGCAAGGTACGGTACCTCTGTAGCGTTTTTCGTGGTATCAGCAATGTTTCCGATTCCACTAGCACTGGCAGCACTTCCAGACCATACCCTGATTTGTAAATTCAGTACCTATTTGGTAAAGTGATTTTTGGTAAAAAGTTGTAGTAGGCTTTAGAAAATGGCAGTGTAGCCACTTCAGCAAGCCAAATGTTCTTTCAGGAATTGTGCGTACCATTGACATTTGGGAAAAGTAATACCACTCTGTATTGATACCTTTCTATTGTGTCAATATATAGGATGTAAATCTGCGAACTATGTATGTTTAGGGCTGTAAAAACTTCTAGGTACGTACCCCTGTGACATTTTCAGATTCCATTTTTATATGCTATAGTCCATACTAAGAATAAATTCAGTATCTGTGTGACGCATGCAAATCATGAAATCGCCAATTTTGTGATTACATTTACTCTTTGTTATGAACTACAATTTCCGGTAACATAACTGGAATCGAAAACAGTTGTACATTTCATACAAAAAAACCGCACAAGTGGAACCCAGCAAATGCATTGGTAAAGTCTTTATGTTAAAAGTGCTGGTCTTCTTCATATGTACGTATAGTACCTATGAAAAAGTATTAGTATATATTGGCTCAGTAGCGTTCCGTTCATAAACGCATAGAAAAATTTGCAATCAAAGGCAAATATTTCACCAACTTAAAGGCAAAAATTTTAATTTTCCATTAGACTTTTTGCGGATATGCGAATTCACTAAGTGGATCCGGAATTTGTACTAACCATGGTACGGACTACAACTGAGGGTAAAGCCACTGGAATCTGAAACAGATGTAGCTTTTACAAAAAAAAAAAAAAACGCAAAAGGGGTATCTTGCAGTGATTGCGAAAAAATTCTAATGCTACCAAGTTATCAGATCTTCCTGATATTTATTATTTACACAGTCGAAAGACATTAATATTGAGTTAATGGAGCAGCGGTAAAGGCGTGCATAAATTCAAAGGGAAATGCATAATCTATTAAAAATATTACGCTAACTGTAGTAAAATAAGTCATTTCCTACATAAACTGTAAGTTTTAACCAACATAGTATACCTGAAATCGCCAAATGAGTGCTGCATTTATGCTAACTACGGAATAGACTATGATACCAATATAATCAGAAACAATTGTAAATTTCGCTAAACCCTAAGGGAGTACATTGTAAAAATCTTCAAAATTCAGAGTTAGCGGACGCTCCTCGTATTTACACTGCATTTTCACTGCATTTTCACTGCATTTTCACTGCATTTTCACTGCATTTTCACTGCATTTTCACTGCATTTTCACTGCATTTTCACTGCATTTTCACGGCATTTTCACGGCATTTTCACGGCATTTTCACGGCATTTTCACGGCATTTTCACGGCATTTTCACGGCATTTTCACTGCATTTTCACTGCATTTTCACTGCTTTTTCACTGCATTTACACTGCATTTACACTGCATTTACACTGCATTTTCATTGCATTTTCACTGCATTTACACTGCATTTACACTGCATTTACACTGCATTTACACTGCATTTACACTGCATTTACACTGTATATTGATGCTAATATTGAGGTCATTGCGCTTTGTTATAACCACATTCTTAAACGCACAGGAAAGAGAACGATTCTTCTTCGAAAACAATTTCGCTCAGTGAAGCTCCAAAAATTATTATTTCTTGTATAAACTGTAACATTTAACTACAACAAGTATTCGCCAAAAAGTATTAAATTTATATCGATTGCCTTGGTAAGGACTAGAGCTACTATCGGGGCACTTGAGGAATTTGCCAGAAGTATATAGTTTTTTTTTTAAATCTTAGGGCGGGTTCACACGTCATTCATCTCAACACGTTCATTCATCCACTCACCCGAATGTTTTGCGGCGTCGTTGTCAGCGCAACTTTGTGGATGCCACAAAAGTTATAAAACTGTTATCTGTCAAGTACCTAAGTTTCTTCTGCAAGTATCACTGGGCAAGTGGCTTCAGTAGCACCTTCGGACGAGTGGATGAATGAACGCGTTGGTATGAATGACGTGTGAACCCGCCCTCCAAAATATTGAAATAAGCAAATATTTCTCAACGAAAACCGGCTGAAAGACTATCGTGCGGCAATTTTCTCATTACCAAATTCAGTGGAAAATTCGCGATCCATCATCAAAGATTTTGCCAAGGGAAGCTGTAAAATTGCTATTTCTTGAATCAACTGCAACTTTTATCTGAAACATGTATTCATTAAATGGGTAATGAAGCCCTACTAACTGTGGCGAAGACTATAGCTAGTAGTATTGTAAGTGGAAATGAAAGCAGTTGAGGATTTTGCGACAACCGCTAAGGGCGAACCTAGCTGTTCTATTCGAAAATATTTTTGAATGCTCAGAATCTGCGCAACTTCCTCGTATGAACGCAGAAGAGAGGATTTAATGGAAAAGCAATTGCGCTCTATCTTCCCGTTCTCAAAAGCATAGGAAAACACACAATTCATCAAAAAAGATTTCGCCTACAGAAACTGCAAAATGTTCATTTCCCNGTATGAACGCAGAAGAGAGGATTTAATGGAAAAGCAATTGCGCTCTATCTTCCCGTTCTCAAAAGCATAGGAAAACACACAATTCATCAAAAAAGATTTCGCCTACAGAAACTGCAAAATGTTCATTTCCCAAATACGCTGTAGTTTTCTACTAAAGCATGAAATCACCAAATCAATTGTAAATATATACTAACTACTAATTTAACGACCGATAAATATATACGAGCGGACTGGGAGACACTTGTGGAGTTTGTGAAATATTCTAAGGGTGCACTTTTCACTTAATATTTTTTTTTTAATAATGAAGCACGTTTCCTCATATAACATTGCAGAAACTTATTAACGTGAAGTTGTTTGCACGGCGATATTCTCTTTGTAAAATGCAAAGTAAAACGCACACTTCATCAAAAAGTATGTCTCCAATCCAAGCTGAAAAATTTTCATTCGATGAGCTGTAATGTATGAATTTCGTATTCTAATTATATAGTTACAGAAGTTGAAGGCTACGTTTCTACAACAAAGGCGATATCACGGAGGAAGAAAGAAGGGACATAGAGTATGACAATAGACACGTGGAACCAATGCACGAGGGTGTTCCCACAGAGGATCAACGTGTCATGCGACTGGTGCCATCAAGTAATTTCCTATGGATAAATTATCTGCATGGACCATTTAAGCCAAATGCAGACGGGAAGTAAAAATTGCCGAGAGCGCCATTTCACCAACAAATGCTCTACCAGACTCGTCGAAAAAGTTTCAGCATGTCCTTAGGCTAATTTTCGTAGCTTTCGAGCAATTCAAAGCAATTTGCGGTCCAATTTTCCCTGTTATTTGTTCACTACTATGGTATGTAATGCTTATGTTTTTCTTAAAAACTAACGTTGAATGGTGGCGATTGCAACTTCAAGGTCAAAAGTATAAAATGCAAGTATCTATCTCCAGGCTACAACGATGATAGCCGCAGGAAACGCACATTTCAAAATTTTACTTACAAACTATAAGATAGTAATAAACATTCAGTTGCTGAGTACTATGCACTATGTTGTGCCAAGCTTGACGATCCGACAATTTTGTCTGGTCGAAATCAGTGAAGAGGTCGCTCGTCTGGGTACGGTTTTAGGAAACTTTTTCAGGAGACTATATCATCATGAACAGTTCTAAACACTGACAAATAAACAGCTGTGATTATATATTCCAGGACTCCGTTGAGATCCTTTCTCATTTACCTCAATTTGGAGTAACACTGAGCGGGTAACACTAGGATTATATCGGGTAACTCTGGCAAATTCTGATTACAACACAGCTCTGTAAGAGTATGAAAGCGGGAGGAGGCAAAATTGCATGAAAGACAGACGTCTCAAAGTCCTAGCTAATGGCTAAGGTGAGCTATCACTGTAAAAAAATCCGTAAATTGTACGGGAAATCACTGGCAGCAATAACGCCAAGAAAATTTCGTAAGATTTACGGAATTCCGAAAATTTTCCGTAATTTGCCCAGCAATCCCGGAGAAAAAAAGCAGGCACTGAGCTTGCTTTTTCCCGACTGCTGGGCAATTTAGGGAAAAATTGGGTAATTCTGTAAATCTTACGGGATTTTTTTGGCATTACTGCTGCCACTGATTTTCCCGTACAATTTACGGATTTTTTTACAGTGTACACAAACCTCCTGGAGTTGCTGCTCCGCATAACGTATGACTAAGGCCGGCTGCCCACTAGCAACTTTCGTTGCCGCTAGCAGCTTAGAGGCAACTCAACTACTCCGTTCACGTATAGCTACGGCGCGGCTTCAGCTTGCGCAAAGTCTTAATTGTATCTAAAATTTTCAAATATTTCAGTCGCTACTGCAACTTTTACACAATAGCGAACGGCAATGTCGAACTTGAAGCGACCGCTCCTAATTATGAGTGGTTCAAGACCACAAAGGTTGATATTTTAAGAATTACAGCACAATGTTCATAGACGTCAAGTCACGGCGACGTCTACGCAGTCGGATTAGTTGAGTTGTTTCTAGCGCAGCTAACGGCAACGAAAGTTGTTTGTGGGCAGCCGGCCAAAGGCTTGAAAAAAGGTCTGGTGAAGACAGTATATGTCACGACAATAAAGAGTCAAATAATACATGACCGAGCTCGAAAATTTACTGTCCTTGGATTTCAAGTAAAAATCAACGTGGTTAGTTTTCTCTGAACTTTGGGTAACTTTGATGACGCGAAGACGTTTACTCTTCAGAGAACAAGCAAAACTTTGACGCAACTGAAATTGGAAAGAAGATGCGGGGCTGCGGAGAAGCGTGTCACCTATGATTTTGTTGCTCGTGTACACGGGCTTGCGCAAAATTTTTGTGGAGGTAATGAAGCAAGATTCAATTTGCTTCGCCAATATTGTCGCTAAAAGAGCCATATTTCTTAGAGGTTTTTCCCGCAGATATTGAGGTTAGGCAAACTTCGCTGTAAATTATCCCAGGACAGCTTCGCTAACGAGTAAATTCAATAATCCCAAAGGTTACACAACATTTGCTCAAGCTTTCTAATGAAAGGTTACAGTCAAGAGAATTAACCACGAGGGAATCCTATAGGTTTTTCATAATTTATTTAAAAAAGGAGTATTATTGCGTTTCTAATAAAATCACGGCGGAATGTCTTTGTTGGTCAGTACTTCAAAGTTGAGGAAAAACAAGCGAATTTTTGCAAGAACATTTACCCCAAGATAACGTAAATCCACTGGAGTAGAGAGTTGGATGGTGGCCCTGAGTCTTGAGGCCAGCGAGTTCACACCTGGATATTTTGAACGAGCGTTACTGTATTGGTTGAACTGCAAATATGTGCAGAGCTCTCTTAGTTATAATTAAGGCACTGCAAATTCGAATAGATAAAAGGAAATATATTACAGGTGACCATTAACCCTTAACTCGTGACGTTACTCCCTCCAATTTTTTGGACAATATTACAAGTGATATTCTAACAAGATATAATGGGGGTTACTTTATCCGTTAATGGGTTAAACTCTCCCTGCACCTGGTTGCCTACCTCGTGAGAACGCTTTCTGTTCCTCAAACGAATGCGTATAATAGGTTCTCCTAAATTCTTTCCACAAAATGAAACTATAGGTTCCTTACAATAAGATAACCATATTTTACTCTATCGATGCATATCCAAAAATGTCTACTTTAAGAAATGCGTTGACTTAAAGTTCAGTAGTGCGATTCACTTAATCAGCGAACTACTGCATTTTTCAGCAAATACAAACATGCACACCGTTCATTTGTTGACATTAAGCACTGTAATCAGTACCGTACCTGATTTCAGACGACCATGAACCAACTACCGTCCGAAGAAGAACTGATCGGTAGGATCGTTGACGGCTGTGAGAGGATTCGTGAAACTCCAGGCATCTTTGAACGGGTTCGGCAGTCACTACGTCGGCCCCGTCGCGTATGCATTGCTGCTGATGGGAAGAATTTTGAACAATTTTCCTGTTTTCCTTAAAATAAACATACAAAATTCACCTTATGCAGGAGACCAATCTAACTAGAAGCACGTGAAACCAGTCGCCTTAAATGCGGCTCAAATGTAAGCTTCTTATCAAAGATAACACCGAGAATCTCCAAGGAGCTAGACACCTGAAGCAATGTGTCATCTATATTCAGACGTGGATGCTGCGGTAAAGGTGTCCGAGACCGACTGACAATCATAGACTTATTCGTACTGGCATTCAGCTTCATACTCCAGGCCAAGCACAATGCTCTAATGTGCGACAGATCCTTATTCAGAGACTCAGCGACATCATTACGCATGCTGGCGGCAGGTATCACTGCCATCAAGGTGGAATCATTAGCATAGTTGATCATCGTGTTCCATAGCAAAGAGAGCATGTCACTAGTATAAAGAACGAACAACAGTGGACCAAGTACGCTACCCTTAGGGACGTCAGACTGCACTGCGACTGAGGCACCCAAAAGGCCATCAACAGGCACACTCTGCGTTCGCTCAGAAACGAAATTATGAATAATTGAAAGAACCCTACCACCCACACAAAACGACTACAACTTGTACAATAGACCCCTGTGGTTGACCCTGTCAAACGCCGCGCTGGAAGTCTAACAGTACAAGACGTGTCTCAGACCAACAATTCAGCGCAGACTGCAAATGGTGTGGCACCGATAACAGTGCGTCAAAACAGCCCAAACCAGTTCTGTATGCAAACTGACCAGCAGGCAACAAACCCGTAGCCTCAGAAAAACGTCCAAGCTTAGAAGCGACCAATTTCTCGAACACCTTCGACAAAATAGGCATCATATGTCGAACTAATCAGTTCTGTCGGTCGAAGCACGGGACCAGCCGATTTCAAACCTTAAACAACGGACGTAGCCGAAAACCAGCACAACCGGACGTCCGAAAATTCAGCCGACAAAATGGTTTTTTGCTGGATTTCCTTTAACAGCGTTTTGAGCTTTCCGGTGTTGCAAATGCTTCATTTGGGTTGTATTACCTGTCCGTGGGAGCTCAAGCGTGAAGTTTTAATAATAATAATAATCAGCGTTATAGGTCGGTAGTTGGCGACACTGGACTCTTGGGAATGGGAATAATATTCCCAGTACGCCAACAACGGGGAAAATTCCCTAGCGGCATCAGACGCCGAAAGATCACTCCGAACTACTACTACTATTCCAACAAGGCCTGTGTGTGTCGCTGACTTTGTTTTCTGACCAAAAGTGTATTGTTACAAAGTGAACTTGACCTTTCTAGTCACCCATGCAAGGGGTCATTTGGTGTAGGAACAATTAACAAAAGAAGAAAAACTAAGCCTGTTCACTTGATTTAATTAACCTTTCTCTGGAGTGAGCTCTGCTATGGTTAACCGAATGAGACAGAAATTCGCAGTTATCTAGAAGATATATGTTGCATGTAGAGCCTCTCTCCCGCCACTACACTACAATTCGATATTCCATCTCAAAATAACCCTGCTGTTCGGTTACGGTATGTGTCTGCTCCATACATAAAAGGCGCCTTAGAGAGAATTAGTCACATGCAAAAACCTTAAAATATCCACGTTAGCAACAAGCCAACTAATACCTTAACAACGAATTTGTGCTTCTTAAGAGATAAAGATAACAGACTTGTAACTGAGAACTAAAACAAATTATGAATTTATGAAATACCATTCAATGACTGGGACGCAAAATACATAGGTCAAACAGAAAGATAATTAAATTAGAGCGCCTCGTGGCGTAATTAAGACTATCACTCGCGGTGGGTGCATATTCAACGAAGTCATTTTTGATGGCCAGCTAATCCTAGTTTTCATAAGGATGCTGTGTCCAACAAGGTTAGGGCAGAGTGCCCCCCTTCCCTTGAGATCTCTTAATAATAACATAGCAACAAAATAGAACGTTTCGTTGCGTTAGACGATCTGCCGCGGTGGAGACAATTTACCGCAGGGAAGAAATTTCAATGCTGTAATTTTTTTATGGCCAACTATGTGTAGTTTTTTTTGGAATGGGTCACATCTAGGTCAACGTACCAATCTCCCTAAAAAAAAAAATTATGAACATTGCTTATCTCCTTCGATCATTTTGTTGGTGGACAGAATAATATATATATGCATGTATATTTACAAATATATATACAGATGTATCGCGCATATGCAAGAACAACGTCATAACTAAAAAAATGGAAAATTTGAGTGATGACAAAAATGAGATTGCCCGTTTCCTGCTCTATATTGTGGTAAAAACGACACATTTGTACATGCAAAACTCACCACTACTAGAGGGCAGTAAATGTCACTATTGCGCCGACCTAGATGTTACCAACCCTTGGAGTCGACAATGGCATATCTCAATTCCTGCTCAGCCGTCGTGAGGGAAGAGGCTTGTGTGTTGTCAAGAAAAACGTCAAATATTGCTATGGGTCAGTATTGGTGATATTGTGGCTGTTTAATATGAAAATCCTCTGTCCTGTAAAATTGCCTTTTTTGAGTTATGACGTTGTTCTCGCATATGAGCGATATATACTTCAATCTTCAACGAAAACTTTATCACCTGTCTCACTTCGTTCGCGGGCGATGAACAGTGAATTCACGAACACCAGCGAGCTCTGAGCGTTAGAGATAATTCCTATATTTTCCAATCCACGGTATTCGGTCACAGCTAATCCTAATTTTTTTGGCAAGGGTCACATCGAGGGCAGCCCACCAGACCCTGAAAAAAATTATGAACGTAACTCCTTCTGCCTGTTTTTGGGTGGATAACAAATTTTATCGACTTCATTTTTTATGACCAGCTAATCCTAGTTATTTTGGCATGGGTCACATCGAGGGCAACCCACCAGATACCCAGCAAAAAATTATGAACATTTCTCAACTCATTCGACCACTTATTTAGTGGACAGACAAACAAATGTACTTAAATCTTCAACGAAAACATTCTCACCTCTCTCACTTCTTTCGAGGGAGATAAACAAGACGTGAATTATTGTATAGTACTTATTATATAGCTATCGCATTAAATAGGGCAGACAAAAGATGGGCTACTGACCAGTATCCACGGGTCCCGAAACAGTAAGAACAAAAATCGCACACGCCGACAAAAAATTGAAACTTGTAACATTATGTAGGGCTAACTTATCTGTAAACTGCGAGAAACAGAGCTTAGAAAAGATGCGGAAATACACAGAACATTGCGAGATGTACCGTCGTATTTCTATGTTTTCATCAAGACACAAGTGCGATTTTTTTTGCTGGCCGAACAAATGTGTGATTCAGTGGTAGAGTTGACCTACTAGGGAAGGTTAGACGAGAAGTAAAATAGACTGACTGCGTAATGATAAAGAGGGTTAAGCGGCGGACGTTAATTCAGACGGGGTGGTTACAGTTAGAAGCACTACCAGAGGTTCAAGTAAGTGAAAACATTCATTCGCCGTGGAATTTCCACGGGTGCAGTTAGTCTATATATAAGTACGCTAGTACGTACCTACGTACCTGCCTACATTTTGTGTCACGCTCTTCAATATTAGTTGGAATGAAATTAGAGATTTGGGTTCTAATATGAATCATTTCACCCGTATCATGCCTACCACTTTCCATAGTTTCACAATATTCTATTCACTCTGCTGGTAGCGGATGACATTCCTAATAGGGCCAAATACGTAGCAAGGATATGATATGCTACGGGAAAACAAAACGGGTACAGTGTTGGACATCTCGGCTCGAAAGCATTTTTTGAAGCGAATGTGCTGCGGGGAGAGCATCCGCCACAACAGTGCGAGGTCTGGGGAAATACAATGACATCCTGAGAACAGAAGATTACTCTGCTGCGACTGAAGAAATTGACCGAGTATTGTATAGCTATCGTATTA
>LQNS02276481.1:8617993-8635909 GCA_001587735.2 Parhyale hawaiensis | reverse complement strand
GCATCCCACAGCAAAGCGCTCCTTTCAGAAGCCTCATTGCCAAAGCAGAATTCTTAGCATTGGGCCTTAGCATCTATTTCCAATATTCTTAAATGATAATTTTCAGGAATTGTCGAATACCTACTGCCCGATGCCGATACTATCGACATGGGATGCTCGCCTGTGAATTTCATGTGCGTGTCAAGGTCTGGAAATTTAGGATTAGGATCGGTGGTCCACTTTGACATTCTCAATTTGGGTTACCACTTACACTTCCAACACTGCGATTCCAAGGAACAGTGGAATTGTCTTGGCTCACGGAATTGATGGGTAGATTATTACAATTATAAAACAAGTTGCTTTAAGTATCACTAGGCACTGCGAAGAAATTCCAAGAGTGGAAGAAGAAGTGACATGTATTATGGCAGATCTCCGTTACGCATTTCAACCACCATATGTAAATGGAACGCTCACGCTGGATCAACACGAACATAAACACCAAGTGTGGAAAGGAGAGGATGAACAGAACTTAGCACGAGTAGTAGAAGTAAGAATAAAAACGGAAGAAAGTCAAGTGGGCATAAATACAAAGTCCCGAAGGCATAGCAAAGGTTGAAATTGCCTATCGGAGTTTTTTGAAGGGGGAGGGAGGGGCTCTACTCCCCATAAAATATGCCCATCCCACTTACTCGATCCTATGGCACGTCCCATGTCCTGAGAGATTGAAAAGGCGGATATCTAATAGCTACGAATTCCAAATATGGATGCACTGGCAACAAGTAGGCGACTGATGAATATTCCAAACTACATGTAACTGTCTCCATGTTTGACCAACTTGCTTTCGTCAATCAACAATATTCAGTACAAGTACCTCTTAAAATTTATAAAGTGCAATATAACAATAATGTACCGCCAGAGCAGATATGACTTGACACCGAGAAGGAATGGAACATTTTTAGTTTTTATTATGTACCTACTCCATAAAAGGTATATTCATGATATATGCGGGAGTAACTGTGTTATTGAAGACAGTCTTGATACAAACATGAAAGTGTTAACCTCAATAGAAAGATTCAGTATAGGTAACAAAATCTAATGAAAAATCGCATAATAATGGACTACGAGGATGAAAGCGCACTTATCTTACAGCTATAAAATTGTAAGAGTTATATAGGTATATAAGTACAGTCTACACAGAAAAAGTTTAGCTAGTACTACCAATTTTATCAACAATGTAGTTTGAAGCTGAGGATCGGAGAAGTGGTGATTTACGCTTACTATGACAAACACTGAGAATCTGATAATATAATTTTTATTCACCACGAAGCAGTTTGAATTCCTAGTTGATATATCTACAGTTACGTGTATTAGCTGCTCGGGAAAGTATGAAGAAATATTTTGTTTTTACAATAAAATGAGCTTGAGTGAAGGTTTTGCAGGCATTATTGGAGATATCTTTGTGTGTAGTTTGCATTTCCTGGAAAAATCAACTGCTGGACAAATTAGCAGGTCCCGGACACAGACCTACTTCACTACAGCCATTTGTTACAATTCACGCACAACGCGGGGACACAATACGTGAAGATATTCAGATATTCATTCGACCAAATTCTCAATTTGAGGTCCAGACAGGTACAGAAGCGTCAATGATTTTTGTCCGTTGTTTCCTGTGTTAGACTCACACTACCGTGTGAATGAGAGGTAACTCGCGACTAAGATTCCATGACGTTGATGCGTTCTAAATTTCATTTGGTCGGTTTCTTTTCTCACTTAACCTTAAGAATAAAAATCTGCGCAGGTATCTCTCACGCATCAATAGTGCCTCTATAAAGTTTATTAAATACTAAGCTCCGTATTAAATAATACTGGCCATTCTCTTCTAATGAATAACTTATTACATATTTAAGATCAATTGACCTCTATAAAGTTCATTAAATACGAAGCTTTGTATTAAATAATACTGGTCATTCTCTTCTAATGAATAACTTGTCACATATTTAAGACCAATTGACCTCTATAAAGTTTATTAAATACTAAACTCCGTATTAAATAATACTGGCCATTCTCTTCTAATTAATAATTTGTCACATAATTAAGACCAAAATGCCTTAAACCTTTAAATTTCTTCATATTTTGTCATATAGAGCATAAAAATAATGTTGCTGCTAGATCACAAAAGAATATCTTCTGTATCTGTCTCTCACACTCTTACAAAAAAGAGAGAAGGAAAAAAGTGGTTTGCTGGTCTGTATCTCCTAATTTTTCAGTTCCCACTTTTGACCCTGCTCTGAAAACCTTGCAAACGTACCTATCGTTTACAAATTTACACCATCGTGCCCTAACTTATTCTTATCTGTAAACTGTATTTCTTATTCTCATTGTACTTTTTTGTTTCAACTCTATTTAATCGGTGATTCTCTCAACGGAAAAAAGTGTCAATAGGGTCACTATCATTTCCTTAAAAACATTTAAGCAATGTATCAGTGAAGTTCTAGAGACCAAATGCTAATTCTCTTGTATAGGTTAATATTAAGTATCATTTTTATGTTTCTGTGTCTCAATATGTTGGACATACCATCCATATGAGAAATTTATGCTCTTTTCTTATTTTGTTTCTTGTTGACTTCTAGAGGGCGTGGTTAGAGGTATTATGGCATGCAATTGTGCCCAGAGAGCCAGTCTTCGCAGCAGTGATGGATCAGTTTAAATGGTTCTAGGTGGGCGGGGCTTCGTGTAGCGCCTGAGGGTAGTGCCAGCTATATAAAGGAGGCTCGACGCTACCTGAGAATAGTTCTGATCGAAGTGTAGTCGAAACGACAGTAGATTTAGGTAGTGCTTAGATCAACAACTTAGTTTTGAGCTTGTAATCGATATTCACGATGAGCCGAGTGAAGGTAATATATATTTGTAATTCTTCAAAAATCTTTAAACAAAACTAAAATATACAATTTGCATCAGCACCACTGTTTCTGCACAATTTCACCACGGTAGTAGTGTATGACAATGAAAGTGAAAACAGATTTTACAGAACGTTCTTTCTCGGTGTATCGTTTTTATTTGCATAATCAAACCTCTGTTGTGCAGACACAATAATTTGAGGAAAATTTGAACAGAAAATATTTTCTGTCACTATTGATAACGCAAAGTTTATGTTGACAAGTAAGGTATAAGAGTGATAAACATTTTACACTGTAGGATTGATTCCTGCTCATAAAAAATAATAATAATCAAATACAATAAATAATAGAAATTATCGTGCTTTTCTGCTGAACAAAATATTTTACTTGAACGGCCAGCTGAAGTTCATGCACCATTACCAGGAATAGAACACCACAGCTTCCAAACGTCGCTGCAGTATGTTAGCTTATGATTCGGATAATCAAATGCAAACACACAGATACTTCCAAGAGACAAGCTAACCCCCCCCCTTTTTTTCTCAATAAAGAGAGTTTCCGTATGCATTGTCACTGGCTCTAATTAAGGGCAAAATTGGATTTAATTTTTTTTTAGGTGACCGTAAGTGTCTATACCTGCTAATTTTGTACATAATTATTCGGAAATATAGCTTGCTTCGAACTATACATCTTACTACATCTGAAGAAACTAATGATATAAATGAATACACTTAGAGCTATACAAGACAGGGTTAACTGGTGAATACCAAATGACTTAAGCCAAATAACAACAACAAAAAAATATGGTTTAACCCGACTAAAAAAAAAACAAACTTTTTGTTTATTTGGTTTTTGTTCGATTTGTTTGATTTTTATTCATAAATATTGCAAAGTAAACAGTTTTAATTCTAGAAATTATTGAAATTTGTTTACAAAACTGAGAGAATGAGTTAATGTGTTTCTACTTAGGAATTCGCGGAATTCGCTTGACTGTTAGGATAGTTAGGGTGAACTATTGCTTAGGTTTAATAAAAGCCTATTACCCATTCAATTTTATGTTATTTCATTTCAGAGATGCATTTCTAATTATATTCTGGTATGCTAGCAGCTATCGTAATGAAGTTAGAAGTAGTAGTTAAAGTTGCTATTAGATAGCTAGTGAGCTCATGAGTAGGATGTAGGCATGTAGCCATCTCATTTTCTTTAGTTCAATACTCTGCTGTTAACTAGCTATAGTAGCTAGCCATTTCTATCGAGTTTTCATAGTATTCTGAAGTGCTTCTAAATTTTTCAAAGGATTTTATAACTATTTCACTTTCTTCAGTTCATTACTCTGTTTTTAGTGATTTTAATTTGCTAGTAGCTAGCTAATTTTGTCAAGTTGTATGTGTAATTTGAAGTGTTTTTAAGTTTCTCAAAAAAATTTATATTGCAATGATTATAAATCATAGCTTCTTTGCAGTGTTGATATTAAATGTAGCTATAGCAAATATAGGTACTCTGCTAACTGCTTTTCTAACCCCTTTTCTTAAGGTCATTCTTCTACAATAGGAAGTTGAAAAAAAGCGACTAAGATTGTTGAAGATTAGCGAACTACATGTTTACAAAGCAGAAAACCCTGTAAATGTTTGATAAAATTCCCATATCTAGAAAAAAAAAACACAATATAAAAAACAAAAAAAAAAAAACAACCATGAATTTTATGGTTTTAACAAAAAAACACGAGTTTTGGTTTGAATAAAAAACATGGTTTTGCCAACCCTGATACAAGGAAAACATGGGATAAATGCCATGACGCTAAGTATCTTTGCAAAATAGACCAAGTAATGTATCGGTTTAGTATTTTAAATTTATATATTAAAAAAAAAGAAACGGGATTTTTAAGGGACACCTGTGCCGAAAAAATAAAGAACTTGAACGACTCTGTTCCAAATGTACTCTTGAAGACGAGCGCGTACGTACACAAAAGTTGCACAGTCACGGAATTATGTATCCCATTGCGTTGCAGCGCACAAGGCTTCGGCGTGGACATTGCTATGCCACTACTATCAATATCAAAGGTGCGAGTCATTTCTTGCAGAAAGTACATTATAACAAGCAGCAACGGTCAAGCTTTGAGAATACTTCTTACTTCTGAGTTAGTTAGTAGTTTTAGCGTGACATTCAAGCACCATAAGTAGTAGAC
This sequence comes from Parhyale hawaiensis, assembly GCA_001587735.2. Lineage (NCBI taxonomy): Eukaryota > Metazoa > Arthropoda > Malacostraca > Amphipoda > Hyalidae > Parhyale > Parhyale hawaiensis. The sequence continues at coordinate 8,630,851 of LQNS02276481.1, read as the reverse complement.
GTCACGGCGACGTGACTGCCGATGCAATAAGTGACTGAGCAGTTTTTGCGATAGTGTGCAAACGCCATAACACTTTTAAAACTGCTACTTCTCTACCGTAGAGTACCAAGAATCATGTCGCCATAAATTGAGCTAGTAACGCAATTCCAAACTGAATTCAGTCGAAAGACATCGATTGTTGGCAGGTTCCGTTGGCGTTATGGGCGGTGGTAATGGCCGTAACGACCGTCGCAACTCGAGCGGAGGCAGAATATGATGTGCAGAATGAACTTCTTACGGAGGAACACCTGACCGTCCCTCAAAGCCAACACGTCTCTACAATTGTTGAAGAGCCCATGGAAACTGCAGCTACAGGTAAGATACGGTAGTAGCAGTAGCAGGCGAGTCAACACGTTGCCCCGGAGGCCGCACATGCAGTAATGCTAAGTCAACAATTAAAGACCCAAGCCACCTCACAGCAAAAACAGGATGGACACACATCTTTCAACTCCGAGAGCAACAATTTGTCAGAGGCAAAAAACAAATAAATAAATAAAGTGACTAGAAACTAGACACGGGGGGTGTCAGATCCTCTTGCAGGAATATTTCCCATAAACTGTGGCATATTTTTTATTTTGGAAGTAAAAAAATTGAAACTTCTCTATACTTTTCAACATAGCTGCCTCACTTTCCGTCTTCAGTGAATTATCAAATTTTACCAAGCTTTCCTACCTTGCAGTAAGTTTCACTACCTTTTTTTTACCAACCCCACTGCTCTTTACTAATTTACTACCGAGTAGACACCCTGTCCAATTATACAAAATACATTGGTTTAAAACCGTCAATAACATGGTAAGAACATCAATACTATATAAGAATTCACGTCGTGTTTTTATTTGTTTATTTATTTATAACTATATTTATATCTTTTCTGTCACGCTCTATGGAAATAAGATAGGAGAAAATTCAGATTTCAAAAGGCGAAAAAAAGTAGGGTACCTTGCAATCTTTTTCTTCAGTATTACATAGAGGAGAAATAGAACTCAGTCTGCTTGCCCTTCTGGGAAAAAGAAAAGTTGAGTACCTTGGAATCTTTTTCTTCAGTATTAGATATAGGAAAAATGAGGAAGCCCAAAAGACGGTGGGGGTTTTGGAGAAGTGTTAATTTTTTGCCGTCATTTATAATGACCGCACGGGCCACTAGTTTCTATATAACACATGAAAATTATTCATGAAGGGAGCGACTTTTGTCAAACGTTGGCTCTCGAATTATACTCTGACCATGACCATTTTTCTTATATAGTTGCTTATACTCATTGTGTATAACAAAATCACTTATTCGTTGAAAAATTAGCTATATTTCAATGCAGTGAAACCGTTACTTGAAGTCTTGGCCGGTTGGTTCATTTTGATAGATTCCTAATCTGTAATATACCTAATAAAGACCGATTTGTATTGATCTGTTCGCTTATCTGTTTATTTATTTATCCATTTTCTATCACCCTTTAACAAAACAGATAGGCGGAAATTAGCCCAGGTTGAAGGCTGTGGTCATTCGTCAAGCTTCATTGAAACTGTTAGGTAGAAAAACGGCCGGGTTGCAGAAGATGACAAACGTATCTTAATCAGCGCTAGGTGAAATTCAAATAATTAGGATATCTCATGCTTAGTCCGATTTGTACGAGTATTAGCTTCTCCATATATCGAATCTATGGTAAAGTATCGGGCGACCTTATGTCTGAATGCACTTCTTGCATTGCCGAAGTTCAAATCTTGGCACTGAAGCTTCTACTGGCACTCCCATGCACCTTGATCCGTAGTTTCTTCCCACAGATGATTCCGTTGTATATATATCAAAGGTCGCTGTCGCTTTCAGGTCACAACATGTAAATTCGGTAGATCATCAACATAGCTCTCGCGGGGCCGCAGTGGCGTAGTGGTTAGAGCGCTCGCTGCTGCATTAGCAGGTTGAGCGTTCGAGTCCCACAGGCGTCATCGGTTCACGGCAGGAAGAACATCCGATGAATAAAGGGCCTAAGCTCCAGCAAAGTCCTGGTATTAGCTGGGCCCCGTCCAAGCCCGATATCCTTACTTAGGAGATGCCGGCAGATCGTGTCGTAAAACTGATTCATTCATCAACAGAGCTCTCTCGACGGACAGAAGAGAATTCTTTCAGGGGCAGTAGACAACTATTTCTTCTGAGAGAGCAGAATTTGCTTCAGCGGAAAAATTTCAACACTTCAATGAAGCAGATAGTTAAGTATGGTAGACCGTTTTGTGGATACGGTACACTTACATTGCATCTAAGCTAACTGGAGTGACATTCAAATTTATTACAGCGTTTTCCATCAGATTTTACTTTGGAAGACGCACGTTTCATCAAGAAAGAGGACAGAGAACGTAAAAGAACGAGACTTCTGCAGTCTCGAAAAGGGAGACGTGTAAGAAATGGAGAGAGATGAAGCGCCTCTTGGGCACACGCAGTGCCAAGAAAATCTTGAAGCAGAAAGGTTACGGAAGGAAATAAGAGTTGCTCATAAACCTGAGCGGGAAAATGTAGAAACGGCAAGTCAAACATATCGATTATTGCGTGAATTTTTTTCACGCAAGGGTCCACTAGTAGATAATAATAGACTCCTCCAGACTTATTTTTCTTTGGCCAAGCTTTCAGAACTGGTCAAGTTAGTACCTTTTTCACGGCAAAAACCAACAGACGGTGCAAAGCTATATCAATGCGACCTGCATATATGATGCATATGTCAAATTTTACCAATCAATTAGGTGTATTAGTCAGAGAGTTTGGGCCGCAGTTTCCGGGCAGAACGATATCACAGAGGAAAGAGTAAGGGACAAATAGTATGCCAAGAGAAACGGGAAACCCATGCACTAAAGTGTTCCCACCACACAGAATCAACGCTCAAGGGAACAGCAAATCTGGAAAGAAGAAGAAGAACAGAATAAAGCATGAGCAAGTAGGAGTATGAAATCGGGAAGAGAGCAAAGAGGGCACGAAAGAGAAGCGTCCCGAAGGCCTAGCTAATGGCCGAGGTAAGATTTATATCCCAGTGCTCACCCTGTTACTTTCATCATCAGATGGTATACAGGATACAAGTTTCCTTTACATACTTCCATCCGCTCGGAATTTCGTCAATGGTTAATGGCTATAAAAATTTGAGCTCAGGACTTCTTCTTCAATAGGCTGCGTGAGGCAATGCCGCTCTCCGATTGGATAAGACACTCAGCCAATTGAATGGGAAAAGTTTACTCGAAACTCTCCCTTAGGTTAAATCGAGAGGGTGCGCTCCTCCCTATTATAACCTTCTTGGTATCTTACATATTTATATGTGCTGAGCACTGCCTTCGGCCCACTGCATGAGAGCAGTTCAGCCACTTCAGGGTCTCCAAACGCCAACTTCGGTCACGTGACAAGCCATGTGTATACTCGCCCAGAGAGATCTCAGGCTTGCTCTTCCCATAAGAAGCTTCTAGGCACTAACTTGTTCAGGGCCGAAACCTTAGCCAAATAAATGCAAGTCTAGAGAAGTCTATCATTATCTATCAAGACTATATTTTAGCTAGCGGGACCCAGGGAAATTCCACGTTTAATTCATGTTTTCATTTACCTGAGGTAGCGCTTATAACTAAACACACCCTGTCTACGTTTAATGTCCGATGCTAACCCCTGTCTATCGTTACGCAGTCCGTCTACCTTACACATCATCTAACCATTGCTAGTGTTCCGATTTCACTAATGAATCCCGCTTTTGTTCTGTCAACAAAGAATTTGCACTTGTGGCTGGAAAAAGGGGCAGATGTACAAGAGTACTTCTTGAATTGTTCTCCTATGTATTTGCGCACCTATCTATTTTTCACGGTTTACAGATAATGTAGGCCTTCATAATCTTACACGTTTCAATATTTTGTCGGCGTATCGGATTTTTCTATTCTGGGACCCGTGAATAGTGATCAGTAGCCAATCATTTTCCTACTCTGTTTAGTGTTATAGCTATACAATAAAGTACAGTGCTTAGACTCGGTCTATTTCTTCAGTCGCAGCAGTGTCATCTTCTTTTCTCAAGATGTCATTGTATTTCCTCAGACATGGAACTGTTGTGGCGGATGCTCACGAACCGTCACATTAGTTTCAAGAAATACTTTGCAGCCTAGGTTCTGTTTTCCTGTTGCTATCGTTGCTGAGCAACTGACCCTATGCATTTGGAATGTCATCCGCCACAAGCAAAGCGAGTCTATTGTTGTGAAACAAAAATGAAAAGCCGTAGATATAATACTCGTGAAATGATTCACATTTAAAATAGTCTCTCATTTCCTACTATCTATTGGACAGGAGCGTGATACACTAACGTAGCTACTCGCGTATTAATGTATATTAGGGTGGCCGTTATCAAGGGGTAAAATTAAAAATGATCTTTTTTGGAGCTCTCAGAATATAAACTGGATCCAATTACTTCAAAAAACATTGTTGTACAATTTATTTGCAATTTGATTAATATTTAGAGGTACCTAGTCCAGTGCATTGGCAGGATCATATTTTGTATCAGCTTCTTAAATTTTATATATGAAGGCATGTGTTGATATTCATCTCGGGACCACCAAATGGTTATTAGCTGCTCAAGGCAGCGGTGTCATAGATGTTACTCTACTCATTTGCCTTGGTCGATATACAGTTTCTTTGCGAGTATCTGCCTTAACAAGTCTGTCTATACTCAGGAACAACTTGCAATAGGAATGGCAGTTGTTCTCCATCCTTCGTCAGGAGACGGTTGTAAGCTTACACAAGTGCAAATCAATGTTCAGCATGACAATTCACAACTTTCAGTCTCTTTACAATTGCTAGAAAAGATTGAAAGCTTTCTGTGCTATGCCAAATATTCGGATTTTCTTTTAAAAAAGCTACTGTCAAGGCAAAACTTGGGGAAGAACTTCAGTGTTTTAGGAGTAACAATTCATACAGTTGCTTGTCTTTAAGGAAAGAATCCTGATACTGTGGTCCTTTCGTGGATTCTTCCTTAGGATTTTCTTCTTGAAGCTTTCCAACCATGAGCTTTTTTACTTCATGTGAAAAGAAACTAAAAAAAAAGGGCCACAAGCCCCTCGGACACCTACCAAAAGTACTTTAATCATTTGAGTGTACTTTTCAAACTACCACATTGGGTAAATGAAGTAGTGATTTTGTTGAATGTAAATCCCGTCGAAGAGCTTCTTGTCCAACTGGGGCAGTGAAACAGGCCTCAGTATACACTAAAATTCAAAAGATGCAGATCTCGTTGAGGTCCTTCTCTTCGTGAGATGAGAGTGTGAACTATTTCAAAATAATCCAAGTTTAGAAGGATTATCAGTTAACTCATCCAACGAGCATGATGCACGGGTCTTGGAGACTTGAATTTTACTCCGTGGGTCAGAACAGTTCCTAAAAATAAGATTGATAACTCAAGAAACTCGCCGTAATCATCACGGGATTGTGCTTTTCGCAATTGATCGGTTGCAAACGTCAACGTTTGTTCTCAAACATTATCTGGGATTCTTTCAGTGACACTAGTGTCTGCAACTCCTGGCTCAAAAGATGTTAAATTGAATGATGCCCATTGAGCTTACAATCGTTTGGAGAGCAAAGCCTCAGCACCAAGCCTTTCTAAGGTTGATTGAAATGCTGCTGCTAAAATAATTTCCGGGACATAATGGCGACATATAGCAAGATGCAGCAAATCGCTACAAAAGTTTCTGCTCTAACAAAACGCATGTACCACTTCAACGTCCTGTGTTTGCAGCAGTTGTGTCAAAGTCCATTGGCACTACTGCTTCAGATCCTCTCCATTCATGTAAAGCATCAACTGCTGCATCAGCTTGTTGTTCACCAGTTCTAAAAGTTAGCTTGGAATCGCCAAGAAGCTTATCAATATTCGAGTCAGATAATAGAATCGGAAGGTGAACTATATGCTTTGATGACAAATTTTGCAATAGCTTTCCATCCCAGTAAACTTCAAGTAGTTCATGAGCATGAAACTCTTATTGAAGATGTTAAAAAAATTAGCTCTTGCATTCTGTCTTGAACGAGCAATAGTTGTTGGATTGATTGCTAACTTACGAGGATCACGACCAAAGTCAATAGCAGCTTCAGTCAAATAACTTTAGCTTCTTTATCTGATACACAAGTGCAATCGAGTGCAGCTGCAACAGAAGGTGTAGCTATGTTTTTAGTATCTCAAGAGCGGTCGGAGCAAGACTCTTCCTTCTGCTTCACCAGAAATGCTTCCTTCAGTACTGTTCAACTTTTAGTGGTGCTGCTGCTGCTGCTGGTAGACGATGAACGAACAACTGCTCCAGAAGTTGAGGCTTCACATCCCTTTTCACTCTTTTCCATTACGCTTGCCTTCACTTTTTCTTTTCAGTGCTATCCTCTTTTCGGTTTTCAGGCAGTTACTGCGTACGACAGCACAACTTGAGGGCGCCTGGACTACCTCTAAATGTTATCAGAATGCTCTCAAATTTTAGACAGAGCAGTTTTTCCACAAGTGGATCCAGATGGGTCCTTAGAACAAAACTTTTCAAACCTTCAATAGTAAGGGCCACCCTAATATACATCTAGACCTATGGGAGGACCTGTGGATATTTTAAGCTTAATTAGTGTTTTCACTTACCTTAGTTTGATCAGAGGCAGCGCTGCTAACTTACCCCCCAGCTGACCCTATCTACCGTAACGCAGTCCGTCGACCTTTTATCTCCTTTAACCTCTCTTAATGTTCCGATTTCCCCTGTGAATTTTGCCTTTAATGTGCCAGTGAAGAATATATACTTGTGTCTTTATAAAGACGTTAAGATACAATGGTACTGCATCGTTCTCTTATGTACCTGTGTACTTACACGTCTTTCCTAAGCTCTGTTGCCCACTGTTTAACTACAATTTAGCGCTTCGTAATGTTACAAATTTTTTTTTGTGGGTGTCTGCAATTTTTTCGCACTACTAAGGGAGACGTGGATATTAAACAGCCCATCATTTCTCTGCTTTGTTTGATGCGACAGCTTTAAAACAAAACACGACGGACTCGGTTACTCTCTTCCATCACAGCTGCGTAACCTCTGTTTTCAGGATGTCATTGTATTTACTTAGATATCTCACATTTGCTTCAAAAAGTACTTCAGTGTTGAGATGTTCAACACTACTTGCTCTACGCTCCCGTACTGTATCCTATCTACGCATCTGTCCCTATTAAGAATTTCATGCCCCACCTGCAAAGCGAACATAATACAGGTCGAAAAAAATGAAAGTTGCTAGATATGATACGAGTGAAAGGATCATCATGTCTTTGCTTCGAAAATGACAATAATATCTAAAAGAAGCGAAAAAAAGTGTAGCTATCGTTGAACTTCATTCCAGCGAGAATCAGAATTTTTTCAAGTTTTTTTCCTTTACCTAGTACTGATAACGTAACGTGCAGACAAATGGACGGGCGTACGGAGCCTCAAACATTATAATATTAATAATAATAATAATAATAATAAAATTTATTGAGAATCAATTACAGTTAGAATCAGGACAACATAAGATTCTGTATACATTGATAATGCGAAAATAGTTTGAAATTGATTCCCAAGCCCTTAGATAACGCATTTGCTAACTGGGCTACGTAAAACATTTGCAACATAAAGTTGTCGTTCGTCAATCACAAGCACACAGCACGGCAATGCAAGTATCCAGAAGCGGTGAATAGTTAACGTTTTACAGCAGCGATGTCAGCAAGGGCAAAAAAGGACACATAGCATGTCGATAGACATGCGGACTCCACGCAAGAGGGCTCTCCACAGCGAAACAAAACACACTGGAGCAGCAAGCCGGGAAAGAAGAGGAAGAACAGACCAAAATATCAACAGCGAGAGCACAAAAATCAAAGAATGCAAAAGCGGTCACGGAAGACAGGCGTCCAGAAGGCTTAGCTAACGTAACCCACACACTCCCCTTGGGCGGTGCTGCCCCAAACATAGCATGGGCGAACTTAATCGATACTAAAACTGTGGCTTATAGCAACGGAATTAGCTATATACTGTGAGAAATATAGCTTTGAACTGCCGAGCAAATACGTAGGCGAAAATGCAAGACGTAACTGGGTATCTCTAGGTCTCTATCAACATAAAAGTAAGATTCCTTTGCTGACAGGATATTTGCGAGATTCACCGGTAAAATCAGAGTGCCAAGATAGGTTAGACAAGGTGTTAGACAAGGTGTAATAAGAAGGCGAACTGCGTTACGTTCGACTGAGTTTGTCAGGTTTTGCGTGACGGGCGCTAGTTTAGCTGGGGTGAGAATAGTTCGTAGCGCGGTCGAGCTTGAGTAGGTGAAAGCTTGAATTACCTGGGGAATTTCCACGGGTCCTGCTTTTATAAAGTAATAATAGAAGAACCGTCAGTAGTGACAAAGAATAACCAACAATGTGTTAGCTCAATAGCAACCAGATGATGCAATATGGGTTGTAATGGCTCCTACTCAAAAAGATGAAGTAAAAAAAGAAGACGGAGCCCAACAGAAATTATGGAAAGCAGGTGTCTCACGAAATAAGTAAACTACTGTAGAGATGACCATGAGTAAATATACACCGTTAGACTAAATTTGTATGCAAATTTCATATTATTTCGTTATGACTAGAGCCCGGATTTCTAGCATTTATTCTATTATTGCTATTACGACTATAAAAAAAATTGCATTTATTGCAAAATGCTATTTTGCTAAAAGCTCTATTTTGACTGAAAAACAGCTAGTCACTATTGTACAAATGACCATAAAATCTACGCTAAGTACTAACTCTATTGCAATATTTGAAAATATGAATAAATTGTTTTGCTATGACTAAATAATTAATATACCTGAGTATGCCGTTCTTCAAACTTTCTTTGAATCTCACCTTGTTGCAAACGTAGCAAACTAATCCCTTTGGTGAAATTTAGCTCTTCCTTCAAATTATAGGTAACAAAGGCTACAAAATATAAAATGACGATCATGCAGAACCTTGATCGCCATATATTTTACAATAATGCATTTTAGACATGTGCGTACATATTGTATGTATTCCTAATACCTTTGACAAGTCTTTGTTAAATAGGCTTTGCTCCCTAAGTATATCTACAGAGTAATCAGTCTAGAACGGATCTCTAGCATTTATTCGATTATTGCTATTAGGCAATAGCAATAATCAGCCTATATGTAGCTATAAACATTTGCATTTTTTGCAGAATATGCTACTCTACTATAAACGGTATTTTAATCAGACACAAAGCCAAAAAGTAGTCATTATATAATAAATGACTATAAGACATGCACAAAGTACTGTAGTAGGTATTTGTACCATTAAACGTAAAATTATTTAATTATTAGGATACGCTGAATAACTAATTAATACATTATTTAAGTTTGCCATGCTTCGACTTTATTCAAATTTCCTATTAAAGAAATCGTAAGGAATTGTGCTAGTCACTGTCATTTTGGTCACATTACCAGTTACACAAGTGCTGGCAGTGGACGAGTGTACTGATACGACGGGAGGGCAGATTACGACAGCAATAATAGGCACACTTGAATTAAACAAATAATCTGGCAAGTTTTTGTTAAATTCTCCTCAATTAGAAGGCACTAATAGTACAACAATAACGAAATTAATTGCGTCAGTTTTATAGCTTCTTTTTCCAGAATCCATTTCGTATAACAACATATTGTTGCCGGTGACAGACGCTGCAGCTCAAATTCAGAAAATCGCTGCTTCTCTACACATTTTGTACCCCAATATGCTGCTTCTTACTTGCCTCGCACACAGCTTGCACAGAGTTGCAGAAAAGGTACGGACGCACTTTCAGGACCCTGACAAACTAATATCAAACAGTAAAAAATATATTCCTGAAGCCCCAAGTAGATGCAAACTCTTCAGTTGACGTGCCCCTCCCCCACAGCCTATGTTAACGAGATGGGGTGGAGGGATAGCAGCAGCATTATATTATGCTACACATTTTATAGTCGTGAAGGTAGGGCAAATATGCATTATGCAATCAGTTCATGTTATCTGTAGAAGCACTGTATTTATGAGACATTATGGCAGCATAAATTATTTTCTACTTCATGTAAAACTCCAAATTATTAGTAAGCTCCTAGAACAGTATAGCGCTGGAGTTATCTAGGAACCGAGCATTTCGTCACGATCCTATTATAATACAACATTCTATATTCTGGAGTCTCCTATAGGATTCAACCCTTCAGTCTTGTCAGTATTTTTATTTGAGTGGTATACAGGATATGAGCTCCGCCGAGCTTATGCAGGGGCAGCAGAATTCTTTTAGTGAATAACCTGACCTGACCCTTGTGTGAGGTAACCTAGGGTTAAGTTAGGTTACGTTAGCTGTCAAATGTAAATAAAGTTGTTTTATTTCACTATAAAGAAAGTTAACAGCTATATAACTTCCTGTTCAGGCAATATGCGCATAGGTTGAGTGGAAGAAAAACATGGTTTCCGGTTAAAATAATAACTTTCTTGCAGTTTTTTTTATAGCTACATATGAAAGAAAACTACTGAATTTTAGCAAAAACTTGCAAAGTTTTACGTGCTTCTTTGCTACTAATAAGAACTATTTTGCTAGAAATAAACACTATTTTACTCGAAATAAAATCTATTTTGCTAGAAATAAAAACTATTTTGCTATGATGCCTGCAATACAAACTTTTTTAAGTGCTATTTTGACTAGCTTTTTAGCGCTACCTATTTTGACCATTTTTCTAGGACAAGAAATCCGGGCTCTAGTTATGACAATGAAAATATTACATTTTCAAATGAAAAGACAAGTAGAATATCCAATAAGACTGTAAAAATCTTGCCTCCAGTCCTATATATGGTATAGGAGTGAAAAAATAGACTTAGCTCTTTTAAAATACAAATATGCCATTTCAAAATTTTCAAAGTAATTGTGGCTAACATATTTTGTGCTCACTCATTTGATTATAAGTCGAGCATCTACTAGCGTGCTAATAAAACAAAGTTACTCTGCACGGAGTAACTTTATCTTGTTGCTCTTAGTAATTTGCATAAAATAAATACAAGAGTTAGCGTAGAGCATAGCACACTTGATATACAACTACATATAATAACTCACAGAAACTGTCAGTATTTTACAATTTATAAAACCAGCTTGTCATTGAATCCCCACCCCGAAAAAATAGTCCCATTTCATGGTACTTCATTACCTGTAGATTTCAACGAATGTTTTGTTTTTTAATCTCGGGTAACAGTAGTAGTAGTAGAAGTTTTACTAGCGCTTCAGTGGCACACTGCCTACATCGCGCCGAACTATTCCTATGTTTAACCACAGGCTCGTGCGCCGACTAGGGCGCGTTTTAAATTGTCAATGATTTTTGTCTCGGCTTTTCTGCCGGGAGGTCTCAGAGTGGTCAGTGCGCTACTGACAGGAAAAAGGTGCAAGTTAAGCATCTCCAACCCCAGGGCGCGGCTGAACGCTGTCGCTCAATTACGCCGCACAAGGGAAGGAAACGAAATGCAAGAAAGTAGAAGTCTAACGGGAATAGGTCAGCCACCTCGATCGGCAGCCTACCTCCCGAAACAGAAGGGGAAGTATTGAGAGCCTACTTAACTTTACAAAACTAACCTCGTCAGCAGGAACTGCGGCCAGATGCTACATCCCCGGCGGAGAAGACACTCGCGACCCATGGGTGCTTGATGCCCAAACATATTGCGGCAGAGAAAGGGCCCGCCACAATATGCCCCTGAGGGCTCGGGTAATAGGTAGCGATCTGAAAGCAGCTTGCAATATCATGTTACTTTTAAATCAAGGTTAGAGCAAAGACGATTGAACTAAAAGTTATTATTAAAATTGATTTAGATCTGGGTAGGACGTTTCGACCCTATACGTCATCAGCAGACGAAAACAACAAACATAAAAGATGATACAATTCTAGTACAAAGTTACTTCCTATTCAAATTAGCTACTAAAGAAAAGTTCTATGAACTCTATTGAGGAGCTACATCATTCACCGGTCGGAACAAGAGTTTGGACACCCTAGTATTGAAAAGTTTTGGAATAACATTGGACTGTTGCACTGCTCAGTATACGTGTGTATAGCTAAACGTGATGGGGTTCCTGCCTTAAAGCTCCTACCCATGTGTGTTCGAAAACTCTAACCCTCAGTGCGCACGTAGAAGATGCCATGTACGCTGACCCACACAATGGGTAACAGTATTAGTATACAATAGAAGAGATTCTAGACTATCTAGTTCACCGCACCGGTGCTAATTTCAGTACAACTAAACAGAGGGAAGGCACTTTTACTGATTTGGGCCTCATTTACTCTAAGTTCGGTACTTTTAGATTTAAAATTAATTGCACTAAGACTATACTATTCCGCAAATACCAAGTCTATTCTGATTACTTATCACGATGTTACTTCTCAAAAAATGGTTATCTACTACCTCTAGTTCATGTTTTTGTAAAGAAACTTTTAGAGAGCAACTATTTGTCCTGATAGTGGACTGACCGCAGAGAAGAAGAAAGCTGTTTGTCTCTCTACCTTTCTTCGGACCTTAGTCGGAAAAACTTGAAATCGATTTGGTATCCTTAGCAAACAAATATTTTATATGCATAGACTTTTGAATTGTTTTAGTGAACAACTTTAGGATTGGAACAATGTCTACGTTTTAAGGATAAGCTACCTACTAATATGCACTTCACTATTGTATACCAATACTGATGCCCATCGTGTGGGTCTGCGTACGTGGGTTCTTCCACGCGCGCGCTGAGGGTTAGAGTTTTCGAGCACATGGGCAGGGACTGTAGGACAAGCAACCCCCCCCCCCCCCCCCCCCCCCCCCCCCCCCC